>JACEIK010003881.1:55937-149996 GCA_018107945.1 Datura stramonium
GTAAAAATTACTGTTTCTCACTGATGGAACAACACATATCCAGTAATGTGGCGCTCTCTAAGATCAGTATCCATATTTATCTTTTTTCTCAAATTTTGACTCTTTTCCTCTATTTAATTATAGTTATATTATATATTTTTTAGAAGAGGATAAAATTTAAGTGAAGTGACCTTTCAAAAAGGTGTGTCCTTCTGATTTATTAGTATCTAACTATCTTTTGGGTTTGAGTGAGTTAGAATGGTTTGGTTTAAAAGTAGATTTCTTATATTTTTAGTGTCGATGGTCAAGAAGCTTCTTCGGGTCGGCATGAACATCTCCAAGTCCAACTTATTTTGTGAATCACATGAGTATCATTAATTCTAGAAATTTCAATTGTGCCGCATAAATTATTAATTAATTCTAGAAATTTCAATTGTGCCGCATAAATTATTAATTAATTCTAGAAATTTCAATTGTTCCGCATAAATTAGGACTGAGAGAAATAAATTACGTATATAATTCACCAATTTTGAGATATAATTTGATTTTTCTTGTTTGTTCCATCGGATGAGACTTTTTTTTTAATTTAATTTTTTTAAATCATAGATAATTTATCAGCTTTGTTACTTATATGGACTGCATTTTCTTTGTTTGGCATTGGACGAGTCAAGTTTGATTTTATTTTTCGTTAATTTTAAAAAAACTAATAGAATTTATATTTATTCCTATTTAATTTCACCGATTACTTAATTTCTTACTTTGTTTTTTTTTTCATTAATTTGTGTTTTCAAAATATATTTTATTTCTGCATCATAATATGCGCAGAATTACTGTATTCACCAGTTATATGCAACCTTCTATCCTAAAGTTGGAGCTATTAATAGTTTCACTTTTTCCTTTTGCTATTCGTTTGTCAAACTTATTTTTTTGAACTATTACAATGAATTTTTTTGTTACAATAGCTATGTTTTAATTAAGACATGAAAATAAAACATCTTGTATTTATTTACAGTGACCATATGTTTATTCATTTACTCACACATAGAGAGTGAGTACTATTTGTCGTTGAAGATAAAGATCAAGAGTAAAATATAGAGCTCAAAGAAAAAGTTAGTTAAGTCATTGTATGAGAGTAAGTGTTTAGTTCTTCTTGGTTACCCAGAATAGGACTCTTGTAGTTTGTAGTTATCCTACTTCTTCTACTTAATTCTTTTCCTATATATAGGAGTCATTTGTATGAGATTTTATACATCAATATACAATAGATTCTCTCTAAAGAAACTTGAGAAATCTTCGTGGTATCAGAGCATTGAGAACTCTTCTCGCTGCTTAAGTATTGAAATCTAGAAAAACTATTTCTGTCCAAACAAAATGGCCCCAAAAACTTCCTCAACCAATACTCTCTCCACCTCGTCGTGTCACTAGCTCATCGCCTCGTGTTCCATCAAACATAAACCAAGAAACTATTTGATCTGGAGAACACAGATGTTGTAGCTTATCCAAGTGATGAAGTTAACATATCTCAACAAAGAGATGGCACTAGCTCCAGCATCAAAAGGTTTGGAGAAATATGATGAAAGACTCTCTAGAAAGGTTGTTGAAGACAATGGCAGTAAGGAAGATTGGGAGGAGAAAGTTGTTCTGCAGGTACACTATTAGAAGAAAGCATGTACTTAATAGTAGGGTGTTCTACTGCTAAGGAGATGTGGGAATGCCTAGAAGAAGCCTATCTTCAAGCAACCAAGGACAAGGAATTCCAACTTAAATAGCAGTTACATATTGTTAAGTTGAGAAACAAGAACATTGATGAGTACATCAAAGAATTCAAAGCCATTTGTGATGGACTTGCAGCCATACACAAGCCTGTTGATGAAGATAGCAAAGTGATTAACTTTGCTAGAGGCTTAGGTATCAAGTACAAGACATTCAGAACTATCATGTTAGGTAAGTCACCCTATCCTACTCTAAATCAATTTTTCAATGCACTGGGGGGTTTTAACATGAGAGAAGATAAGGAAGAAGTGCCTCAACAAAACTACAGTATGACATTCTCTATTCAAAGAGGTAGAGGAAGAGGAAACCATTCTCAAAGAGGCAGAGGTACTAACAATTTTAACTCTATGGGAAGAGGTTTTTGGCCTACTGGACAAGGAAACAACAATCAGAGAAATCAAAGTACTCAAGGTGGAAGTCAGAACAAGAGAAACATGCAGGGTTCTACAGGTGAGACATGTCAAATTTGTGGTAGAAATAATCACACTGCTCTTAAGTGCTTCTACAGGTGGGACTATTCCTATCAATCTGCAGATGAACTACCACAAGCACTAGCTGTTGTACATCTTCAAAATTCAACTACTGGAGATGACAGTATGTATGTGACTCAAGAGCCAGCAGTCACATGACAAACAATCTAGGTAACCTATTTAACCTCCAACCTTATAATGGATCTAATAAAATCATTGTTGGAAATGGTTCTCAATTAGACATCACACATGTTGGAAATACAACTAGATTAGGTTTGAAACTGCAGGAACTTCTTGTAGTACCTAAGATCACTAAGAATCTACTTTCAGTTCGTAAGATTGCCAAGGATAACTCATGCACTCTTGAATTTGATGAATTTGATTTTGTTTTTAAGGGCAAGAGGACAAGGAAACAACTGGCCAAGGGATCCAGAAAAGGAGGACTCTATGCATTGGAAGGTAACAACCTCTATGCCTTGACTGCCATACAAGACTAGAAGAATTCAGACAATATATGACATGCTAGATTAGGACATCCTAGTGTGAAGTCTTTAAAAATTCTGAGTAGAAATAAGAACATTGATGTTAGTTGTTGGAATAAAGTGCCTACTGTTTGTTCTAGTTGTCAGTTGGGCAAAGGTTGTAAACTACATTTTGATTTGACAAATAAATTGAGAAAGAACCTTTGTTGAGAATTCATTGTGATCTTTAGGGCCCTACTCCAGTTGAATCTTCTCAATATATGAAATATTATGTGATTTTTATTGATGATAATACAAGGTTCACTTGGCTCTATCCACTGTAAAAGAAGTCAAACTTTTTGAAGTATTTCGTAGATTCCAGAAAATGGTGGAAAGGCAGTTTCAAAAGTTATAAAATATTTTCAATATGATGGAGGAGGTGAGTTCATTAACATAGAATTTTTTAAGCACTTGGAAAGTTGTAGTATAATCAGAGACATTTCTTGTCCTAACACACCAGAACAAAATGACATTGCAGAAAAAAATCATAGGCACATAGTTAAAACTGGTTTAACCTTATTGTTTCATGCCAAGCTACATTTATTCATATGGGTAGAAGCTTTCATGACTATTGTGTTTCTCATAAATAGATTTCCTTACCACTCCTTTTGTTCAACTATATGGTGCACAACCTGGCTACAATAGCCTAAAGGTGTTTGGATGTAGATGCTTCCCATATTTAAAAGGTAACACTAAATTCAGTCCCAAGACATATCCTTGTTTGTTTATTGGATATAGCAGTTTGCACAAAGAATATAGATGCTATCATCCTCAAACAAAAAGTGTCTATGTATGCAGACATGTCATCTTTGATGAATTCACACTACCTTATGTGAATCTGTCTCAATCATAGGCACAAACTAATATTTCACCTAACTTAGCTACTTTTGTTGAGTTCTTTTCTAAGTTGCAGGCACTAGATTTAGGGGAAGTGTTGTCTAGTTGTGATGTTTCTCATCATGTTTCTTCCCCTTCTGCTGATATATTGACAAGAAATGCAGTTGGTGATGCAGTTGTGTCTTGCACTCAGCCTACCATTCTTGTTGATGATGGAGTGGTGACTAACACTCAGCCTACCATTTTTGTTGATGATGAAGTGGTGACTAACACTCAGCCTTCAAGAGATGCTTCAATTGAACAATTATCAGATGATGGTGATATAGAGGCTTCATCAGATGATGAAGTTGTTGAGTCACAAAGCATAAATGCACCACATCCAAATGTTTTCTCTGTAATTGATCCTCAAGGTATACAGTTGGAAGTTGATCTTTCAGGCTGGTTCAACACTAGTAGTCCACAATCAGAAGTTTCTACAAGCACTGAGACTGAATGCATTCACAGTACTACAGATTCTATTGTTCCTAAGAATCAAGGACATCATATGGTGACAAGGCATAAGGAAAAGTCATCTCCTGTAGCTCACATGTTCTTGTTGTAGGTAGAGAAGAGGAACACAAAGAACCAAGAACTACAAAGGAAACATTAAAGTCTCCTCACTGGCTTGCAGCAATGCAAGAGGAGATTGATGCTCTTCACAGCAATCAAACCTGGACACTAGTTCCTAAAATTGTAGGAATGAACATAGTTGAATCTAAATGGGTGTTTAAAACTAAACTGAAGGCAAACGAATTCATAGACAAATATAAAGTAAGACTGGTTTCAAGAGGTTTTTTCCAACTAGAAGGGGTTGATTTTTAAGAGACATTTAGTCCTGTGGTCAAGGACATAACCATAAGAGTGGTTCTCTCAGTGGCTGCAGCTCAAGGTGGGAGATCAGACAGTTAGATTTCAAAAATGCTTTTCTGCATCGCCATTACAAGAGGAAGTATACATGAGCCAACCTCTAGGCTTTATTGATCTCAGGTATCCTAATCATGTATGTCTATTAAAGAAGGCATTGTATGGCCTCAAATAGGCACCTAGGGCTTGGTTTGATAGGTTCAACATTCAGTTACTTCATCTTGGTTTTATATGTAGTAAGACAGACTCTTCCTTGCTTACACTTCGCTGTGTGAGAGGCATAATACTTCTCCTATTGTATGTAGATGATATAATTATAACAAGAAGCAATTCAGAGTATGTCTCAGAGATTATTACCAAACTTGATAAAGAGATTTCCATGAAAGATCTTGGACCTCTTCATTTCTTTTTGGGAATTGAAGTCAGATACTTCACAGGTGGAATTCATTTGAGTCAAGGTAAGTATGCTGCTGAGCTTCTTACCAAGACTGACATGTCCTCAGCAAAAGCACTTCACACACCTCTAGCACAGAAGCATGGACTAAAAGATGCTACCGGGAAACCTGTTGATGTCTCACTATACAGGAGCATTGTGGGAAGTCTTCAATACTTAGCACTCACTAGACCTGATATCACTCATGCAGTGAATCTAGCCAGTCAGTTTATGCAAAATCCAAACAGTGAGCATCTTTAAGGTGTTAAAAGGATTCTTAGGTACATTAAGGGGACTCTGCACTATGGGCTCATAATCATTTCACAATCACCATGCAAGTTATATGGTTATTTAGATGCAGACTAGGGAGGTTGTTCACTTACTAGGAGGTCAACTACTGGCTACACTATTTATCTTGGTGCAAACTACATCTCTTGGGCTTCCAAGAAACAAATGACAGTAGCAAGATCAAGTGCTGAAGCTGAGTATAGAGCCTTGGCATCCACTGCAACTGAAATGACATGGATCAGCTATGTTCTTCATGACAGTGTGTATCTATAGACAGTTCCTACTTTATATTGTGACAATTTAAGTTCCTTACATATGATAGTGAATCCAGTTATGCATTCCAGGAGAAAACATGTGGAGATGGACTACCACTTTGTTCGAGAAAAAGTGGTCAGAGGACGGCTGCTCACACAATTTGTGAGGTCTAAGGATCAGCTAGCTGATATACGCACAAATGCCTTGTCTAAATAAGTGTTTGCAGCAAGCTAGGACTAACTGCTTCACTACTCACTAGCTTGAGGAGAAGTGTTGAAGATAAAGATCAAGAGTCCAAGATAGAGCTCAAAGAAAAAGTTAGTTAAGTCATTGTATGAGACTAAGTGTTTAGTTCTTCTTGTTTAACTAGAATATGACTCTTGTAGTTTGTAATTATCCTACTTCTTCTACTTAATTCTTCTCCTATATATAGGAGTCATTTGTATGAGATTATACACATCAATATACGACTGATTCTCTCTAAAACAGCTTGAGAATTCTGCAATCTTATATTATTTCATAAAGTCGGGAGAAATTATCTTTTAGCCTGTTGTAATTTTTTTAGTTATATGATGTTTTTACAAGAGATTTATTTTTACACATAAGAGATCTCAAAAATGTCATTGTAAAAGGGAAAGAAATCTCATTTCCTCCATAAAGTCAGAGTCAATTCTGTTTTTCAATTGAGAGGATAGTTGAAGGGGAATTGGATCAATNGGGGAATTGGATCAATAGTAAAGTTATTTCGTGTGACCTATAATTCATGAGTTGAAGGGGAGTCTTAGAATAACGGCAAAATTTTCTCCGTGTGACCTATAAGCCACGAGTTTGAGTCATGGAAGCAACTACTAATGCTTGCTTAAAATAGACTGTCTATATCACATTCCTTTGAATGTGACTCTTCTTAGGACTCTGCATGAATACAAAATATTTTATGCCTCGGGATTTCCTTAGTTGAGAGGACGGCTTCTCGAACTCTCTAGCATTATAAAGCTACAAAAAGGTGTGACACGTTTATTCGAATTTATTTCTCTGTTTTATTATTTTTATAAAAAATTATTATTCTTATAAGTTTGTTTTTCTCCTGTATGTATATCGTACAGTATAATTTTTAATTTTGGTATTTTGAATGTCTTTTTTATTTTTGATAAATTATAATATGATAAATTCGTACATTTAATTAGCATTTGACTGTTTGAAAAGAAAATCTAACCGATAAAATCTTCATGGTGGATTGATTCTTTTTCTTTTATTTTTTGAAACCTCTGTCATGAATGACTTTTATGAAGAAAAAAATAAGAAAATTAACTTTTGATGGTAAATTTTAAGTTGGATGACTCTCAAATAAGCTGATTGATTTCCCAATAGTGCGTATAGGTCAATGAATTTCTCAAATAAGTAGATTGTTTTCATAACAGTGTTGTAGGCCAATATATCTCTCAAATAAGTATATTTATTTAAAAAAGATACTCATAGGATAATATATTTCATAAATAAGAAAATTGCTTTTACAACAAAGTTTGCAGGCCAATATATCATGACGAGCGGTATAATGAAATTAGAGTCAGTCTCAACATATAAGCATTTCAAGTTGTATAGCATCTATTAGCTAAGTCCCTAGTCTGATTTCACAATAATGAGTCATTTATCCAAAATTTCAACCTCATCAATTCCCCCAGCCCATAGCATGCTTTAGACAATAAGTTAACACTCAAACTCAACCTAGAAAGAATAAGTCATAACCTACCTTGATGGCCGAGGAAGAACGTCAAGAACTCTTACACAATCATTTTCCCCTTATGTCTCCATATCTATCAAAATCATGTTCTTTATGAGAATGCAAATCTGTCGATATACATGTTGCAATATAAAATTTCAAATAAAATATCGAGTCAAAAAGCCAGCCTGAGCTTCTAAGGTCAAATTGAAAATTTCCTTTTAAACTTTTTTACCCATAAGGTTAGGATCTCGTATCTAAGAAGTTGGTAAAAAGAGGATTTGAATCAACCCCAAATCATCAAAACCTCATTCTAGAATCTTAGGGTTAAACCTCCCTATTCTGAATCCCCAAACGTGGATTAAAGCTTGAAATCAAAGATAGATTAGTGGAGAATTGAAAAATTATTGGTTAGAAACTTAATCCCTTTTGAAATCAAAGGAATTTCACCAAAAATAGTCTCAATCCAAGCTCTAGAACTTCAAATATGGTAGAAAATGTGAAGGGATCGTGAAAATTACTTTTTGTCACTGATGGAACTGCTTAATGCAATCGTGGTTCCATGGCGCATAGCGTGAAACACGTAACATAACTAGAAGCCTTATGTGATATCACCCCACAAAGTACTTCCCCATTTGCGTGAATGCACGTCCCCAACATTGTTAGTGCTAACCAACTAGTATTCCTTCAACCTGATTGCGTTCCCTTAGCACGATAGCACCAACATTAGGTATTAGAATAATATATGATGCCTCAAAATTGGTTTTAATACCTGAAACTCATTCAAAAGCCCCCACAAACACAAAGAATAGTGTGAATTAATCATAAAACATATTGCGAACTTGTTGGAATCATCAAATCACAAATCTAAGGTCGTCTTGCCCAAACTTTTACCGTGGTTAACTCTAAACTTAAGAAAATCTAGAATTTCATATTCCAAATCACTCCTGAGTGCCTCGAGATTCTTCTAAACTATTTGAATAACTTTTAAATTACACTTTGAATCTAGTGAAAATTTTGACACTTCAATCCGACATCGTTAATCTAAACTCTTGACTTTTATCAAACTTTCAAATCTCAAAAATTTTAAGAACTCCCCTCAAATTCATCCCAACACCTTGAGAATCGTATTACTCATCCCCACTATTCATAAAAAACTGACAAAAATTATAGCGAGGGTCAAACAGGGGAAAGAAAACAAAAACCACAAAAAGTCGTTGAGGCTCGTTACAAGCTCTAACAACGAATCTTATGTTAATTTAAAGGTTGTTTCTCAAATTCACTAAACCATCTTAGTATGGGTAAAATAGTCAAATTATATTTTTTACATTAATGATAATGAGTTACAAGAATATCACTAAGAAATCAAAACAAGAAAAGTAAATATATTATCGTAAACCATAACAAAGATTACTATTATAAAGCGAAACCTTATGGGGAGATTCCAAAATTATCTGAAATATAATTAACTCATTTTGGCGTGTGATATCATATTTTTGGTAAAAGACATAAAAATTTAAGTGAGAGAATTACATTTTAGTTAAATTTGTCAATGTTGGATGACTTTTATGAAACAAAAAATTAGAAAAGTGACTATAATACCCTGGAAGTGCCTAAGACTAGACTCGAAATTTGAAAATGGAGTGTGATAGAAAAATATGAAATTTTTCTTAGGAGGGCCCGTTGTACGGGTCGTTGGCAGGTCTAATGACCCGTTCGAAGTGCCCATGGTAAGAAGCTGTAGAATCGGAGTGGGGAGTAACGAGTCTCATAATGACCTGTTGGTTGTTGTAACGAGTCGTTAGATGAGAGTCATGGTGAGGTTGGTATTGATCATAAAGGAAGTAACGAGTCATGGAACGACTCATTTGTTCGAGCCACGAGTTGTGGTATGGTCCCATTGGAAGGTTTCCAGAAAAGGGATAGTGGGTACAAATTGTGGAACCTGTCGTGGTAACAGGTCAGGGTCTGGTAAATAGGGTGTACCAACGAGGGGAGTAATGGACGTGGGAGCAAGTAACAGTCCGTTGTGACTCCTATTATCACTGGCACTGTAGTTTTTCCAGAAATTTTATTAAAGGTATTTTCATCATTCCTAAGCCTTAGGGTCCCAAACTACATCATTTTAAGCTTTGAATAGTGTGTTTTAAGAGGGGTGAGTTCATTCTAAGTATCCGCACTCTATGCATGCAACCTAGAGCATTCCTTAAAGATCAAGTTTGAGAGATTTCATCAAATTCTCTTCAATTTCATTTGGGCTTTCAAGTAGGAGTGTAAATTCGATTTAACCAGGTATGTAAGGCTATGAATGGGAGTTCCTTTCATTCCCATGCCCTAGTTTCTTCTCAAATTCTATGAATTTCAATTCTAAATTCAAGTTTCATGATCTATGGGGTTTATCCCAATTCTTGTGAATTTCTCTATGATCTATATATGGGTCGACTCCCTTCATGTATCAAACCATGTTTTATGATTTATGGGAAGATTTTATAACTATTTCAATTATGAATTTATAGATTTGAATTTCAATTTAATTATACCCAATTATATATATATCATAAAAAGTAAAGTTATGATTTCATTATGATCTTGATTTTCTTTAGCCTATTACGATTTATTATTTATGATATGAATTCTCTCAAATGCTCATTATGAATTTATGAATAGCAAGTATATCAATGTTTTACAAGTATGCATGGATTTCATGATTTATGGATTTATGACTCTTGGCCAACTTATGGGCTCTTATTCATGGACAATCATGTGTTTCAAGTTTGATCAAGTATGTTATGTTATAACTGGCCATGTACTCTATGAATGATTTATGATTATGATATGAGTCATGTGCATATTTTTAGGAGCAGTGTCTGGCACCAAGTAGCCTGATGTTCAAAGGACTATGCCGGTGTCTCAGAACTACATGCCACAGTAGGTTTATATATCCAAATGTTAATGTTACCGGATCCCCGTGATATCACATAATGCATGTCCCTTGCCTGGAAAGCCTAGGGATGACTCTGCCCACTTGAGCGAGATAGTTGGGGCATCATGTAAGCTTTATCATGATGGTGTCAGTTATGACGAGTCCTCCCATTGTTCCTCATGATTTATGCATGGTTATGTTTATGTTACTTTGGCTCAAGTCATGTTTAATAAAGCTTTTCTCCTATGATTATGATTATGACTGAGTTATGAATGTTTTGAAAAACCTTGAGCCCTTATATTTACATCAAGATATTTATGTTATGATCATGTTGTCCTACTCTTATGAACTCTTATATCTTTTAAATGTCCATTTTTACTTACCTTGCATATTCAGTATATTCCAAGTACTTATCTCATACTCGATGCTCTATCATTTCATGATACAGGTCTGAGGGATCAGCCTCAGTTGTATCATTAACTCCTGCTTCCCTCTATGACCTGTACAGCTGGTGTTGGTGAGTCCTCATCCTTCGAGGACGTTCAGTAATTTATAGTTTATTATGTTTCTTTCAGTTCCAGACTTTGCCGAGCTAGTTGGGGGTGTTGTCCCATTAGCTCGTTAGTTATGTTAGAGGCTTTTCAGACGTTATGTAGAAATCAGTTTGTCATTGTTGATTCAGTTTTAGCTTGATATATATGAATGCAGACTTCTGCTTTGATTATTATGTTGATCTTCCGTCTTATGATGTTGAGTTTAGATGTTATGTTCTTGTCATGGGTCGACTTGGAGCCTCTCGGGGTTTCTTGTATCGTGTCTCGATCCGGATCTATATTCCGGTTGTGACAAACTTGGTATCAAAGCATTAGATTTTGAAGTATCCTAGGGGGTATGAAAGCCACATTAAGTAGAGTCTTTTTCATGAGTGTGAAGCACGCCAAACTTATGACGAAAAGGCTATGAGACGTTTAGAAAATTTTTCTTCTTTAATGATCTATGTCGTGCGATGAAATGTTTCTCTATCCTTCTAATTCATGTTATACACATTTGTAGAATCATGCTTCCTCGCCGAGCTAACAGAAGAAGAAACGAGAACGGAGATGGCCACGAGAATAGAAATGGAGATGGGCACCAGTAGGCCCCACCAGCCCATGAGGAATATATATATCTCTCTCTTTTCCTTTCAAGGCAAATATATAAGGAATTTTCTTCACATCACATTACCGTGTCTATAGGCTGTAGCAGACAAATAGCAAAAAAAGATAAAAAGTAGTGAAATTCCAATCAGTCATAAATTCCTTCTCTAGAAAGCAGCAAATGAATCAGTGAAATAAGCAAATGCAATTCAGTTTTGACAAAACCAAATCCAAAAAAAATCGGGTCAAAAAGCATTACTTGACTGTAACAATCTTGATCACAGAAGCAGTTACATTCCAATATGGTTTATCCAAAAGGGATACAAACAGAATCACGCTATTTACATCCTGATCTGCTAATTTTTTTTAAAACCTTGTTCGGAATTCAGTACTCTTGGAATCGAGATGACGCCTCTGTATCGCCCTCAGATCGGGTTGATTCTAAGTGAGGCTGAGGCATCCTGTGGTGCATTCTCCTGCTGTGGTATCCAGTCTTCTACNATAGCCTGTCGGAGATTATCAATGGTATCCTAATGATACTCGTGCAATCCACATATAAGTTGGACTTAGAGACGTTCATGTCGACCCGAAGAAGATTCTTGACCATCGACACTAAAAAGATAAAAAGTTTACTTTTAAACCAAACCGTTCTAAGTCACTCAAACCGAAAAGATAGTTAGATACTAATAAATCAGAAGGACACACATTTTTGAAAGGTCACTTCACCTAAATTTTATCCTCTTCGAAAAGATGTATAACATAACTATAATTAAATAGAGAAAAAGAGTCAAAATTTGAGAAAAAAGATAAATATGGATACTGATCTTAGAGAGAGCCATATCACCGGATATATGTTTCTCTTTTATATTATATATAGGTTGTAGTAAATTTTGTATATTACAGGATCTTGCTATAAAGATGTTGACTATGTTAGAATCTAAAACTAGAATATCTCGTAGATTTTCAAAAATCTCACATTTTTTTTTGTGTTTCATACATTCAATGACAACAAACACAAATCTTATTGACGAAATCTCAAATATATATGATTTTGATCGGAAAAAAAAATAAAAAATAAAGTACTATAACTTGTAAAAATAGTCAAAGACTATACATAACCATCCTTAAACAAAGGTAAAATCAAGTAACTTACTATGTATGTGTATGACTAGTAATTATGGAAAAAATTTGTCTGAATTATCTCCTCATATTTTTGAATTTTTCCCACCAAAACAATATAATTATTGATCTATGTACATATGTAAATCTTTAATGGAGCAACAAAATTTAGTCTACAATTTTGATTTGGGGTTCTTTTACAAAATTAAAATTTAAGTCTGCATTAAATTCACAATATATATATATGTGTGTGTGTGTGTGTATTACATTCATGTAAGAGTTTATGTGGAATAAGATTGAATGAAATTCAAACCATGTGAGTAGTGAATATTATTAGATGGATATGAAGATGTTAAGATTTTATGTAGCTTCTGATTTGTTTGATGCAAGGGAACTGCAAGCTTTGTCATACCCTATCGCCAACAAGGTCACAGGCAAGTTACAGTTCCACTTGCATCAAGAAAATTAGATGTCACGTAAAAATATTGAAAACTCCCTTAGATTGATAGGTTGTCATGTATCTACTCACACTTTATCTCTCTCTCTCTCTCTTTTTATCTATCTATCTAGCTAGCTCTCTCTCTCTCTCAATATATATATATATATATAAGGTCACAGGCAAGTTACAGTTCCACTTGCATCAAGAAAATTAGATGTCACGTAAAAATATTGAAAACTCCCTTAGATTGATAGGTTGTCATGTATCTACTCACACTTTATTCCTCTCTCTCTTTTTATCTATCTATCTAGTTATTCTCTCTCTCAATATATATATATATATATAAAGAGAGAGAGAGGGGAAGAGAGACAAATGAGAGAGAGAGAGAGAGAGAGAGAGAGAGTTAAGAGTTCCACAGAGAAGAATGTTATGTTGGGGTAGGAAAATTGAGGTAATTTATAGATAGAGGGGATGAATGGGATAGTGCCACGTGGAGTTAGCAAACCATTGGTGGAATATGTTACAATATAGAGAAAAAAATAAAAGTGGGGAAGGAATTTGACCAAAGTAGGAAAAATTTATAAATTAATTAGTTAACATTTACATAATTAATATAATAATAAATATGTAGATAGCTTTTATTATAGTTTTCTATTGAATATTTTTTATTTTTGTAATTTGGCTTATTTTTATTTTTCATATTTTATATGATGATGTGAGTCAAGCTTAAATTAAAATTACGAGTGAGTATTCAGGCTACAGTTTCCTCAACTTCTTCAAGAATGATGTGTGATACCACTATTGTATTTGTTTGAATGTTAAATTAAGATAAATATAGTAAAATACTTAAATATGAAATGATTTCTTTTGTGCGCTGATGAGTCAGAGTAAATATTTTTCTAACTAAGAACGTAGTTTAACATAAACGGGAGATGAATCAGATTAGAGCTATATTGGATTGATTGGGGTATAGTATACATGGAGAAAGTTAGCTTAATAAGATATATTAAATGGAATAATGAATTAACTCTAGAAGCCTTCTTTGAGGTTTTTCTTGTAACATTAGTCTCTCTTGTGGTTTAGAAAAAATACTTGTACCTATTTGTTATAATTTTTTGATAAAAATTTAAAGCCATGTGTTATGTCAAACTCTTAAATTTTGCATTTGCAATTAAATTATTTGATGATTTGTAATATTCAAAACCAACTCATAATAACACCTACCCCAACTCCCCGGTAGGTTTTCACAACCCCAGTCTATACCCTGGACGTGACACGGTACTTGGAGTCACAAGTAACCCTAAGCCAACCTATGGTCTATTATAACACTGGTAATCTGAGTAAACATATGCAGAAGATTTAAATAATAAAATCATTTAAGAAAGCTAATTTGGAAAAAGTTCACATCTAAAAATAATGTTGAATATTTGAGTCTATGTCTGTAAGTCATCTACTAACATGAGAGTTGCTGATGTTTCAACTAACTCTAAAGTCTAACTGAAGATAACTGAAAAATAAAATATCATCCTCGAAAGATGAGGACTCACCACTGCTGTTGCTGATATCACCTGAAGGGATCTACTAACAGTGTTGAGACTAAGATCTTGTGCCTGTATCATGATAAGATACAACATAGAAGGTACGCGTCAGTACTTTGAATGTATTGAGTAAGTGAGAAAAAATATAAACACGAAGAACAAGTAACTAAAGTGTAATGACATGTAATGACCAATCAAAATACTAAAAACTGAACAACTGAAATATAACTGAGATGGTCAATAATGACCTTGACTGATGGTCATAGACATGCCCTGAATCTGAAATACTGATCTGAGCTAACTGTATTGAACTGAATTGAGTAAATCTGAAATTTGTACCGAGCTGAGCTAAACTGAAACTGTACTGACTAGTGGGAGAGTCTTTAACCAACATATAAATCATTTAAATATGGAGTCCGGGATGTATACACTCCATTGGTAGGACTCAATATACCTTTCCAGGGTATAAAGGCATGAGTTGGATGATCACAAGTTTGTGGCCATAGAGCCAATAAAATAACCTACCGTGGCAACATAGTTCTGAGAACCTCGGGTGCACTAGAACCTCGGTCGGTGCTAAGTCCTACTCCTACTGGATAGTCCTAGGTAGACTGGGTTAAGATGATAGCTTGAAATTGGGGTCCAATACTAAGTCTGGGATACCTATCCGAAAGTACCCTAAGAGTCTTATCAGATTGAATTATGTAACTGGTGTTCTAAGACTGGAAAGAGCTGCTTATCTGAAAGCATTGTAACCATCTAAAGAAAAAACTATAATATGATAACTGATATCCGAGTCTAATAACTGATAATTGGGAGGCACCACTGACACCTCAAGGAAAGACTGTAGTCAAACTGATCAACTGACATTTTTGAAAATACTGAACATGCTAACATTTTGACTGAAACTGGGCTAGTATGAAACTGATTGAGATTTGAACTAATATTAATAATATTGGAATCCTAACACTAATACAATGAAGCAACATGAATAACTACTCCATTATGCAAGAATCTAATTTACTGCATTCAAAAGCTAGGGCTAAATCATTTTACAAGAAGCTAGTTTCCTCATATGATTTTTAAGAATTGGAAAAATATAGCAGCTAATGACATGGATAATATTCCACATGAAATTTATCAAATTATATCTAAAAACTTTTTAAATTTTGAAACCTCAAGGCTATAACTGATAAAAGATTATGGAAGGATTTTGGGACACAAGGAAGAACAATTCCCTTGTTGAATTCTCACATACCTGGTGAAGAAATTCTGGAGAAAATCCATTGAGAATCTGAGAAGAAAATTGGTTTCCTCTAGGTGCTCCTCTCCTTACAGTCAAGTAGCTTTCCGCTCCTCAGTCCTTGCATACTAAGATTATTCTTATCCGTGCTTTCATTCATGGAAGTCTGACTTATGAGTGAATGAGAGGAGTGAAGTATATCATTGATTATCCCTATAAATTCCCTAAAACAACTCCAAAATGATGTAGTTTATGGATTAAAAGGGTGAGAAATTAATAAAATGTCCGTAGGGAAAATCTGGAAAAAAATAGGTCGATAGGGACTAATAGTCACTCAATGAGTCGTTGGTTGAGACCACGACTCATTGGGACCAGTCATTGGTCCTAGGCCTAGACTTTAGGCTTATTGGAAACTAATAACGGGTGGTGACTACGACTCATTGGGTAAAACCAACGGGTCATTGGTTCTTCCTGTTATCACTGGCAGGAAAATCTGGGAAGCCCAGCAACGAGCAACACAATGACTCGTTGGTAGATCTAACAGGTTGTTGTATCCAGTCGTCGCCTCCACTGGAAAAGTTCTTAAGATCCCTGAACGTGTCACCGCGGGTGGTCACAAAGACTCATTGTGTGATACAATGGGTCGTTGTTGCCACTCGTTGTCACTGAAGGGGATATCTGGGAGCCCCACAACGACTCACACCACGAGTCGTTGTATCATACGACGACTTATTGGTTGACTCGTGGGGTTCCTAGAAAAAAGGATCAACCGGGTTCTAAGTTGAGGATGCAACGAGGATAGGACGACTCCTTGTTTCTCATAATGGGTCATTTCATGTCCCGTTGGTTCCCAAAGGACCAAGGCAGCGCTGGCCATGACTCAAACAACGGATCGTTGGAGCTGACCCACGACTCGTTGTCTCGGTCGTTCAGAGGCAAAATTTCTAGCTTCTCCTGGATTTTTCTTACAAGGTATGATTTTGATCTAGAAAAGTTTTGGGGTGTTACAATATCTCCCCCTTGGGATCATTCGTCCTCGAATGAAGGCTAAAACTGCTGAAATTTTGGGAAAAGAGCTGTAATTCTAAACTGAGATTGTGAACTGATTTCTAAAAGAATGACTGACTCCAAACTGAGTTAACCATGATAACTGAGTTGATGGAACTAGAATGCATATTGAAAATCTAAATAGAGCTAATGAGTACGGAACTGAACAGAGTATTGAAGAGGGGTATAGTACCTGATGCTGGGACTGAACTGTAAGGCAATAAATGATGGTATTTGGCCATCATGTTCGCTTCTGCCTCCCATGGGATCCTCAAGTAGCTGGTTCCTCCACAAGACTTTCACCGAAGCAACTTCCTTGTTTCTTAGCATTCGAAACCTCTTCATAAGAGAGATATCCTTCACTCCCACACTATCTAGTGGAACAACCAAAGTCGGATCACTAATGCACTCCTTTAATAGTGACATGGAATACTGGGTGCATAGATGCTAACTCTGAAGGTAATTCTAACTCATATGCCACACTGCCAATTCTCCTCAGAATCTTGTAGGGTCCCACATATCTCAGACTGAGTTTTCTTTCTTCAAACCTCATCACCCCTTTATGGGTGAAATTTTTAGGTAAAAACCCAATCATCTAACACAAATTCTAACTCTCTCCTCCTCACATGAGCATAAAATTTCTGTCGACTTTGCGTTGTTTTCAATCTCTCCCTGATATAAGCTACACCTTCTATATAGCTTCATGAACTGAGTCTCGACTCCTATCAAGGTGGCTTCACAAACTTCAAACAACCCTATAGGAGATCTACACCTCCTACTTTATATAATGCCCTAAAAGAGGCCATCTGTATCGTAATGAACATACCGAGCTCCTGGAAAGTTGTTTTCAATATGTCACACTGCCGACTCTTAGCCGATGATACCTCGACTCCAGATCTATCTTGGAGAAACATCTGGCTCCCCCTAAATTGATCGAACATGTTATCAATTTTGGGTAGGGGATTACCTGTTCTTGATGGTGACCTTATTCAACTGACGGTAATCTGATGCACATTCTTGAGGGTACCATCTTTCTTTCGCACGAAAAGTACTAGAGCACCCCAGAGAGATATGTTGGGTCTAATAAAACCCTTATCATAAGGTCTTTTAGCTATTCCTTCAACTCCTTAAGTTCAATTGGAGCCATTCTGTAGAGGGATGGAGATGGGATGAATACTTGGGATGAGGTCTATACCGAAGTGGATTTCCCATTAACTCCGGGAAGATCTTCGAAGAACACATTTGGAAATTCGCTGACAACAGGACTAACTCAATAGTTGGGGTCTAAGAGTCAGAATCATTGACCTGAACTAGATGGTAAACATATCCCTTAGATATAATCTTCCTGGCCTTAAGGTAGAAATAAAACCTTTCGGTGCTGAACTACTGCCCGTCCATTCTAGAGCTGCCTTATTAGGGAACTGGAAACCTGATGAGACCCTAGTTCTACAGTCGACTGAGACATATCTAGAGTGTAACCAATCCATGTTAAGAATGAGGTCGAAGTCGGTTCATGTCTAACTCTACAAGGTCAGCTAGAATGACTTTATTGAAGACTGAGATTGGGCAGTTTCTATACAATCGGCTGTCTCTAACTGACTTACAACTGGGGTGAAGACTGAAAATAGTTTTTAAGAGACCTCTGGACAGATATCAAACTAGACTTACGTAGGAGTCATGAAATGATAATGTGTCCCCCGGATCAAATAGGGAATATACATCTAGATGAAAAAGACGTCGTACCGTGACCACATCAGGTGAGTTCTCATATCCTGACAAGATGATAATGCGTAAAAATGATTTTGGCATTGACCGCCCTCCGTACCTGAGGTATTAGCCTGTTGAGTTGGTCGGGCCTACTGGAGATGTTGAGGTAGTGATTGTGACCTTCCTCGTCCTATTGATGGACATTCCTTAAGCCGATGACCAAGTTGTCCACAACCACAACAGCCCTCTTGACCCTAAAGACACTCTCCTAGGAGGTTCTTTCCACACTTAGGGCAAGTTGTATACCTGTTACTGGCACTGTAGCTCTGGGACTGAAAGCCAGATGCTCCGCCCCTCCGATCCTGGCGGGACCGGAAGTAGAGCACTGGCTGAGCTGGGTGTTGGAGCTCTCAGCTGCTGCTGCTGCTATGGGCGGCTACTACCGCCAGACCTATGGTGGCCATAATCTGATTGGTCAGTCATTTCCCACTTGTTCTTTCGCTCCATGTCCCTCAATTTTTCTACCTCAATCTGCTGGGCATAGACAATCAGGCTGGTGAAATTGATATCCTTAATTAGTATCGTTTTTCTGCACTCTTTGAGGACCAGGTTCGACACCCCATTTACAAATTTCATCATGCAATCCCTTGGCTAAGCCACCATCTCTGAGCTATTTGGACAACTCTGGTGAACTCCAAAGCATACTTTCTTACTCTCCGGTTTCATTGTCTCAGATTCATGACCTCCACTACCTTGCCCCCCTGAGCTCCCGAGGGAAGAATCTATCCAGGAAGGCTGTAGTGAACTCCTCCCATTCTACTAGCCTCGCTTCCGCGGGCCTCCTCCTTCCACTATTTGTACCATATTTGGGCTACTCCTTTCAGCTGGCAGGTAGTCAAGTCAGCACTCCCTGAGGACTGACGCCCATAATTCAGGTGATATTTTTTATCTCGTCCATAAACTTCAGGGTCCTTTCCCTACCTTAGATTTATGAAACTTTGAGGGAACCATCTCGTGAAGTCCCACACTGAGCAGCTGCTGCGGAACCGTTGTTGTTGATTGGAACCACCTGCTAGTTCACCTGGTTGGTAACAGTTTGGGCGAGCAGCTGAATAGCCACACTGAATTCTACGATAGACCGAGTCATCTTGAGGGGCTGCCGAGGTTGGTGGGGCAGGTCAGAGAGCATTACCGACCCTTCTTCCGTTACCACATCGCAGAGGCATGATTCATTGAAATGAAACAAAGAACGAGTAAGGAGAATGATTCTAGAACTGAATTTCAACGCATGATAAAGAGTATGAAATAAAGGGAATTTTCCTAATAACATCTCGTAGCCTCCCGGCTATGGGTGTGGTGCGCTTCATACCCTTGAAGAGGACTCTACTCGATGCATCTTTCATACATCTGAAGATACTCTAAACCTAGTGCTCTGATACCAAGCTTGTCAAGTGCCCCGAGCTTACACCCTGACAGAACACGATACTTGGAGTCACAAGTGACCTTAAGTCAATCCCTGGTCTATCATACACTGGATTCTGAGTATCGCATAAATATATAAAGTGGAATTTTCAAACAAATAAATTTGGCCTAATAATATTTGAAAATATTTGAACAAAGTTACATGTCTAAAACCAAGCTCCAGCCTGAAAGCTACTACCACTAATGAGTTGTTGACAAGCCCCCAGCTAACCCAAATCTAAATAGAAGAAAAGAAAATGTAACTGAATGAAATAATCTCCGTCTCGAAAGATGAGGACCACCCACTAGAACTGCTAAAGTCTTTGGAGAGCGATCGGCTAGCGAGGCTGAGACTGAGATCCTGTATCATAAAATGATACAACATAAAAGTATGCATCGGTACTTTGAATGTACTGAGTAAGTGAGAAACATAAAAATGAAATAAAAATGTTAAACTGAAAAGACATGCAATGACCAACTAAAGCTACTAAACTAATAACCGACATAACTAAGATGGTCTAAAAGCCCATGTCTGATGATCAAAGCATGTTCTAAATTTGGAATACTGATCTGAACTGATGTGAAACCAATTGAACTGACTAGTGGGAGAGTCTATAACTGACATATAACCACGTAAGCTAGATGTGGAGTCCGATGTATACAACCTGCCGGTACGCAATCTAACATACCTTTCCAGGGTATAAAGACATGTACTTGGTGATCACAAGAGTCTGGGGACAATCAGGCCAATAAATACTGTAACCTACGGTGGCAACATAGTTTTGGGAACTTGGGTGTGTTGGAACTCCGGTTCGCTCGGTGTTAAGTTCTACACCCACTGGATAGTCCTAGACTGAAAATAAGCTGATAGCTTGAAGCTGGGGCCCAATACCAGTCAGGGATACATGTCTAAAGAACTCTTAGATTCTTATCGCACTAAGATTCTCAAACTGGATTTTAAGACTGGTCAGAGTTTCTTATCTGGAAGCATCGTAACTGTCTACAAACAAAATGTAATCTGAAACTGGGGTCGTAAGGTTAGTCAGAGTTGTTTATCTAAAATGTCATGACCTCCTAGTGGACCAATAAAAACTAAATTCTGAATTTGATTCTAATAATCGAGAGGTACTACTGAAACCTTGGAAATTTCTGTAGTCAAACTGATCAGCTGACATTTCTGACTGACACTGAGAATTTTAACATTCTTACTAAAACTAAAATGACAATAATCTGATTTAGTTTCAAGGCTACTAACAACATAGGAGTCCCCAACACCGATAAATTCAGTGAAATTTCGATATTCCAACACTAATGAAAATTTCAAGATTTTCTAGTTTAAGAAATAGGGATACATTTCACTTCACAAGATTAAACATCATTTCTATCACAAACTGGTGGAACATTTCTATTACTAACATGAAATAACATTCCACATTATTTAGATGGAGTATGGCTAAAATTTCTTAACAATTGATAATTCCAGGGCTAGAATTGATATAAGAAAGTAGGAAGGAATTTGGGGACACAAGGGAAGAATTATTCCCTTTTGAATTCCCACATACTTGGTGAAAAAGCTCAAGATTTTCCGAGAAATCGAGGAGAAAAGGTTTCCTAGCTCTTTGCTCTGAAAGGTTCTGAGAGAAGTTCTATGATGATTTTTTAGAGTCTAAATAGGGAGAATTAGAAAATAAAAAGTTTAACCTCTCTAGTAAATATGAAAATATTCTTAAACAATGTAGTTTAGTGTCTAGGAGGGTAGGAAATTATTAAGACCTTTGAAAACTCGCAGGGGAAAACTGGATCGTCAAACTCACGGGTAACCCAACGGGTCGTGGTCAGTGACCATGAGTCGTGGTCACACTCATGAGATACACTGCTTGGAACCCCCGCCGGTCACCACGAGGGACCTAACGAGTCGTGGTTAGTGACCATGACTCATTGTCACCTGTCGTGGGACCACACACCACTAAAATCCCTTGAGTCCCCACGGTGACACCATAACTCGTGTGTCCCAAACAATTCATGGTGAGGGACCCGTTGGGTACACTACTGCACATTCTCCTCGGGGCTCTGTACCGTTCTTGACCACGGGTCGTATGACTCATGGGGTACACCATGACTCGTGGTCACACCCGTGGGCACCCATTCACCAAATTTCTCATTGAGTCCATAGGCTCTACCACGAGTCACTAAACGACTCGTGGTCAGCTCCCACGGGTCACATAATGACTCGTTCTCTAACCTGGTGCAAATTTTCTAGTTTTCTCATTTAAGTTATGGATCTAGTCTTTCGCTTTGGGGCATTACAGTTACTGACTCTAATGGTCCATTACACCTCTCGTTGTTACACCCCTGAATCAAGTCTCAGATCCCCTACCGCGACTTGATAGAACGAGTCGTTACAAGCTCCAACGATTCGTTGTCACCACTGCCTTAACCGGAATTCTCCAACGGGTGCTGAGAACGACCTGCTGCTTCGAACAATGGGTCGGACTATGACTGCATTTCCCTTTGATCCAGAACTAACTCACCATGACTATCTTCAACTACTCGTTGCAATATCTCACAGGTCATTCTGAGACCCGTCACTCCCAACCCAAACCTGAAGTATCTCTTCATGGGCACATCCAACAAGTCGCAATGACCCGTCTGAGAAAATTTTCCAGATTTTTGCTACTTTTCATTTTTAAAACTTGTGGTCTAATCTTAGAACTTTAGGGGTATTATTTCAAGATACAGGCTCAGACGTTCAGGTCAGTATCTCTGCTAGCCAGTTATCAGAGTTCAGTCCAGCTAGCTTTCTTGGTGATTCCTCATCCTTCGAGGATCTTTAGATAGTTGAGTTATTGTTATTTCAGTTTTAGGTTTCTAGTGATCTAGTTGGGGAAGTTGTCCATCAGCTAATCAGTATGTTAGAGGCATATCGCATATAGCATCTTGTTTAGCTTCAGATACAGTGTTATGTTATTTCTGTTGTGTAAATATTTTATCATTCAGACTTCCGCTATTTTTGAATTTAGTCTTCTGCTTTATTTATATTGAGCTTTAGTTTTTATGTTCATGACATGCGTCGACTTAGAGCCATTTATGGTTCTAAGTTCCATCTTTAGTTTTGGGCCTATGTTCGAGTCGTGACAAACTTGGTATCAAAGTAAAGGTTCAATGTGTCCTAGGGTGTCTGAAAGTCGTGTTAAGTAGAGTCTTTTTTTCATGCGGGGTTTGAATTGTGCCACACTTATGACGAAGAGGCTATGAAATGTTTTAGGAAAGTTCCTTTCTTTCATGATCTATGTGCGATGAAATATCTTCTATCCTTCTAACTCATGTTAGCATTTGCAGAATCATGCCTCCATGCCGAGTTAACAAAAAAAGGAACGGAAATGGAAATGAAAATTGCCATGAGAATGACAATGGATATGGGGCACCATCAAGCCTCACTAGCTCCGGAGGATCATGTGCCCGAGCAAAGTTACCTATGTTGAGTTTGGGGCAGCTATCCAGATGTTGGTTCTCAGGTGTTGACCGCTCAGGTCAATCAGCAGGAAGTAGCTCATTCTCAGAATGGGAACGCAGTGGCATCTAGAGTTAGGGACTTCCTCAAGATAAATCCCCTTGAGTTTCTTTGGTCGAGAGTGGATGAGGACCCACATGAGTTCATCGAGGATATTCATAAGATCACACAAATTATGAGGGTTATGGGGGAGGAGTGTGCAGACCTAGCCTCTTATCAGTTGAAAGGGGTTGCTCGCATTTGGTATAGATAGTGGAAGGATGGCTGGGGAATCGGATGCAGTCTCATTGGTTGGCATGAGTTTCTTACCGCATTCTTGGATCGATTGTTTCCAGGAGAGGGAGGGAATCAAGGCAGGAGAGTTCATAAATTTGAGACAGAACAACACGACAAGGTCAAGAGTATGCTCTAGAATTCACCTGCTTGTCCAAGTATGCGCGGATATGGTAGCCGATCGAGGAGCTCGGGGTGAGCAGATTTGTGAATAGGGTAGCGGACTACTTGGCCGTGATTTCAGGACCTATGCTACATCAGGAAATCGACTTCTCCCAATTGGTTTTGTATGCCCAACAGATGGAGGCAGCAGGCAGATAAGGAAGAGGGAGAGAGATTCCAAGAGGGCCGGGATAGATAGTTCTGGTTCTCCTAGTAGAGGTTGGGTGGTGGACATCATCCACAATCCCACCAGAGATCATCAGCCCCAGCACTGTCAGCAGAAAGTGTGCCATTAAATCTAGGCGTGACTAGAGGAGACAGGCGTTAGGCTCTCGAGGCCGAGCAATCAGTGGATCCTAGCATTCCAGGATGTGACAGGTAGGAGGCATATCAGTTAGTACTTAAAGGGAGCAGGCATGTACCGGGGTGTGAGAAGCCTGGTCATATGCTCAGAGATTTTCCAGTAACTGAGGCTAGGGTAGAGGTCGAGATCCACTCTACCAATACAATAGCTCCACCAAGCACTATCAACTCAGCAGGGTGCATCCACTAGTGCAGATTGTGGACAGCGTCGAATAGGTTTTTTTCCCCTATCGTCTTGTTAGAGTAGGACGTCTCTCCAGATGTGGTCACTGCTATGTTATGAGAGTATTTCATCTTGATGTTTATGCATTGTTAGATCCAGGGCTACTTATCTTTTGTGACAATTCCTATGTTGCTAGTAGTTTTGGAGTCAATCTCAAAATCTTATCAACCTTCTCGCCTACCCACCCGATGACTCGCTTATAGCTCGACGGGTATACAAAATTCCCTATCATAGTCCTTTCAGAAAGTCACCTCAGTAGAGTTTAGTAGAGTTACAAATGATATATTTTTATGTTATCTTTGGCATGAATTGCTACATGCATGTGTATGCCTCCAAATTGTAGAACTCGTGTGGTAGAGTTCCGGTTTCCGAGTAAGCCAGTCCTAGATTAGAAGGGTAGTTCAGTTGTGCCTATAGGTCGATTTATTTCTATCTTAGTGTCAGAAAGATGATTTCTAAGGTTGTGTCTACATCTAGTTTGGGTTAAGGATGTTACATCCAAACCCCAACCCTCCAGTTAGTTCTTGTAGTGTGTGAGTATCCGAGGTGTTCCCAGATGATCTACCTTGAGTCCCTTTCGAGCAGGAGATTTACTTTCGTATTAACATTCTTCTAGATACGCAGCCTATATCTATTCCTCCTTATAAAATGGCTCCAGCGGAGCTAAAGGAGTTGCAGGATCTCTTAGACAAGGGTTTCATCAGACCTAGAAAATCTTCGTGGGGTGCACCAATTCTCTTTATTTAGAAGAAGGATTGTTCTCTTTGCATGTGACTACCGGCAGTTGAACAAGGTTACAGTCAAGAACAAGTATCTTCTTCCTAGAATTAATGATTTGTTTGACCAACTTCAGGATGCTAAGCGCTTCGAAGATAGATCTCAAGTCTGGTTATCACCAGCTCAGAGTTAGAGTGAGTTAAATCCCGAAGACAGCCTTCAGGACTCGGTATAGTCACTATGAGTTTGTAGTTATGTCTTTTGGACTAACGAATGCTCCTGCAGATTTTATGAATTTGATGAACAGGGTGTTCAATTCATATTTGGAAATTTTCATGATTGTGTTCATAAATGACATTCTCATACACTCTCGCAGCGAGGAGGAGCATGTTGCTCATTTGAGAATTGTTGCCGACTCTTAAGGATCGCCAGTTGTTTGCTACCCAACAAGTGTGAGTTTTGATAGAACTCAGTAGCATTTTTGGGCCATGGGATGTCGAGTGAGGGTGTACAGGTAGACTCACAAGAGATAGAAGTTGTAAAGAATTGGCCTAAACTAGTTAATCCTTCAGATATCAAGAGTTTCTTAGGTTTATAACTGGTTACTACAAAAGGTTTGTGCAGGGATTTTTGTCTATTACGGCACCGTTGACTAATTTGACCCAGAATAAAGTCAATTACAGTGGTCAGGATGCATCCGAGAAGTTTTCAAGAGTTAAAGACTCGAACTCACTTCAACCCCAGTATTGACCCTACTCAAAGGTATAGATGGATTTGTGGTGTATTGTGATTCCTTTAGTGTTGGACTTGATTGTGTTTTGATGCAACATGGCAAAGTCATTGCGTATGCCTCTAGACAGCACAAGACTCATGAGAAGAATTACCCGACGCATGACCTAGAGTTGGCAGTGGTGTTGTTCAGCTAAAGTTTTGGAGGCATTATTTGTATGGCATGCATGGTCTGTTCACGGACCATAAGAGTCTTCAGTATGTGTTTACCCAGAAATACCTAAATTTGCAGCAAAAGAGGTGGTTAGAGCTTCTCAAGGGTTATGACATGAGTGTCCTTTATCATCTGGGAAAGGCCAATGTAGTGGCAGATGCTCTTAATGGGCTATCCATGGAGCGTTTTTCTCATATGGAAGATGAAAGGAAAGAAGTGTGGTGAGGTATGCATCGGCTTGCACGATTAGGAGCTCATCTTGTTGACTCGACAGATGGTGGTATTATTGTTCAGAATGGCCTGTGAAATGTTCCTTGATGGCTGGGGTCAAGTCTAGGATGGTGATGAGGATCCGATCTTGGTAAAGTTGAAGGATGCGGTTTAGAATTAGAAGGTAGAGGTCTTCTCCTAAGGGGAAGATGGTGTACTTCATTGCGAAGGTTGTTTGTGTGTTCCGAGTGTTGATGACTTGATGGAGAGGATGTTTCACAAGTCTCATGTGGTTCCCGGATATTTCATACATCCAAGGGCTACCAAGATGTACCATGACCTACGAAAAGTCTATTGGTGGAATGGTATGAAGAAGGACATAATAGGAGTTTGTGGCTATGTCCGAACTGCCAACAAGTGAAAGTGGAGAAACCAGAGACGTGGAGGTGTGCTTCAAGACATTAGTATTCCCACCTGTGTGGGAAGAGAACAATGTGGACTTCGTCATAGGGCTGCTCTCATACATCTACAATATGACTCCCGATTTGATGGTTGTGGATAGGTTGACTAAAGAAGCTCATTTTCTACTAACCAAAACTACCGATTCAACTAAGGTCTATGCCAAGTTTTACATTCAAGAGTTAGTTCGGTTGCATGGTGTTCCGTTGTCCATCATATGAAGCAGAGGTACTCAGTCTACTTCACAGTTTTGAAAGTCATTTTAGAAGGACTTGGTACTCAGGTCAAGCTTAGTATAGCTTTTCACTAGCAGACGGATGGTCAGGCCGAGCGAACTATTCAGACTCTGGAGGATATGTCGAACGCATGTATGATTGACTTCAAAGGTAGTTGAGATAACCATTTGCCTATTATTGAATTTGCTTACAAATAAATATTTACCACTCCAGCATTCAGATGGCTCCGCTTGAGGCTCTTATAGGCGGGAGATGTAGGTCGCCTATTGATTGGTTTGAGGAAGGTGAGGCTACATTGATAGGGCAAAATTCAATTCATGAGACTATGGAGAAAGTTCAACTTATAAGGGAAATACTAAAAATAGCTCAGAGTCGTCAAAAGTCCTATGCGGATGTGAGGAGGAGAGAACATTAATTTGGAAATTGATGGTTGGGCATTCTTGAAGGTATCTCCCCATGAAGGGATGATGAAATTCAGAAAGAAAGTATCACGCCCTGCCTTGGGGGGTATGACTGGCACCTGGTGTCCTATTAGGACCTGGACTGCTAGACTACTGAGCCTAAGTACATCTGGTGCCTGGCTGGCTCTAACTCAGATTCATGGAATCAACGGGCTATATAACGGCTGTAAATACAGCTCTCGGCCGATCCGGGCCTATAGCCACCTGTACTATAACTTCAGCTAACCAGATTCATACTTATGTAGGGAATGCGGGCCGACAAGGCCACCATGCTATCTAGTTAGCTCTAACTCAATATAATGAATACTGAATATCTATGTGACCGACAAGGTCACCACTACTATCTGAAACGGGCCCACACACCCAACACAATCAACAACACTAAACAGCTAAACAAACGCACGGCCCCACACGACTGGCATAACTAACCACAGGGAGATATATATACACAATCTGCAAGCCTCTATGAATACTTATAAGATGGTCGGGACAGGGCCCCGACCTACCCATACTATACAACAAAAGAAAATGAACTACACCTCCGAATATCAAGCTCCGGATGACAGGAGCTGATGACTCTATAAGCTGGCTGGAATCACGAGGGACGGCTCGTCTGCGAGTACCCGCAGGTAATGCAGCGCCCCAACGGGCATCAGTACCACTGGTACCGAGTATGCAAAGCAAACTGAATACATCTGAATATAAAACAACCATAACTAGAAACTCTGAACAAAGAGAAGATATCTGAAACTGTCTGAACTGATAGAATCTGAAACAGGCTTTTATGTACTGAGAATAAGGCAGGAGCAAACCTGTCGATGGGCGATCTAATGTCTATTAGATAATAAATAACATATATATACATAT
Source organism: Datura stramonium (assembly GCA_018107945.1). NCBI lineage: Eukaryota > Viridiplantae > Streptophyta > Magnoliopsida > Solanales > Solanaceae > Datura > Datura stramonium. The sequence continues at coordinate 84,152 of JACEIK010003881.1, forward strand.
ATAACAAGCAAGGACCAATACCAGACCCCCATAATCTGAAGGTGCCAACTAACAAACAATCTATATATACCCCTACCCGAGTCAAAAACCATCCAAAAATAAATCACTCCACTTCGTCTACTAACTACAAGAACCTCTACCGGCCCCTGCCCCAGCTCGCCATGGCCTCTGGATATAAATAATTTTGTCTGAGTCCAGAGGATTCTTGTACATAAACTGTAAACTGTAACTGTGTCTGTATCTGTAATCTGTCCCCTGGGCACAAGGCACAATAGGGTAAAATGTACTGCTATGTTGATCAGCCTGGATATGGGGAAAGCTCCATCCCAACTTCGTCCAATCTGGGGACAGCATGCCACTCAGTAGAGCGATGTATCCTCAACCTCTAGCGGGCGTGTCGACACAGTTACTAACACAGGGGCAGCGAGGACGCCAAAGGGTGCCCTCATAACACAAACAAGTCTTGCACAATCAATAATCATATATAGCAAGCATGCTTGAACTAAAATACTATTTGTATTCTGATTTCTCATTCTGAACTCTTTTCTGTATTATACTGATTCTCATACTGATTTATACTCTGTATCTGGGATATCTGACTGTCTGGCCATACTCGGAGATATCATCTATTGTCCGACTATACTGTATCTGGGATATTATCTGACTATCTGATATTGCTTTACTACTTTTATTCTGAACATATCTCATAATATTATAAACATGCTTGCTAATTCAAAAACACACTTGCTAAACTCATACGTGACTCAATTCTGACTTGAATTCTTTTCTTCTCTATATAACACGCTATCTATTGTACTGGATTACTAATTTGCCGGAGGAATTAGCTTTTACATACTCTTCGCTTCACGCCCCCGCCTTGGGGGGTATGACTGGCACCTAGTGCCCTATTAGGACTCTGGACTGCTAGACTAATGGTGAGCCAAGCACATCTGGTGCCTGGTTGGCTCTATCTCAGATTCCTGGAATCACCGGGCTATAACGGCTGTAACACAAACTTCTCCGTCAACTGGGCCTATAGCCACCTGTACTATAACTTCAGCTAACCAGATTCATACTTATGTAGGGAAACCTATGCGGGTCGACAAGGCCACCATGTTGTCTAGTTAGCTCTAACTCAATATAATGAATACTGAATATCTACGTGACCGACAAGGTCACCACTACTATCTGAATACGGCCTCACACGGCCAACACAATCAACAACACTAAACAGCTAAACATACGCACGGCCCCACACGATCGGCATAACTAACCACAGGGAGATATATATACACAATCTGCAAGCCTCTATGAATACTTATAAAATGGTCGGGACAGGGCCCCGACCTACCCATACTGTACAACAAAAGAAAGTAAATAGACCTTCAGCTGTCTAGCCCGGATGACAGAGCTGATGACTCAATGAGCTGGCTGGAATCACGAGGGATCGGCTCCTAGTCTATAAGTACCTGCAGGCAAGTAATGCGGCGCCCCAAACGGGCGTCAGTACCACTGGTACCGAGTATGCAAAGCAAACTGAACACATTCGAATATAAAAAACAACATAACTAGAAACTTTGAATAGTAGGAAAGTATCCGGGAACTGCTCGAACTGGATAGAATCTAAATCAGGCTTTTCTGTACTGAGAATAAGGCAGGAGCATACCTGTCTACATGGCGACCTGTTGTCTATTAGCTAATAAATAACTTATAATATATACATATATATAACAAGCAAGGACCAATACCAGACCCCTATAAGCCGGAAGGTGCCAACCAACAAACAATCTAATACCCTACCCGGTCAAACCATCCAAAAAATAAGTCACTTCACTCGTCTAATAACTACGAGCACCTCTACCGGCCCCCTAGGTCTCCAGCTCGGGCTATGGCCTCTGATATAAATAACTGTGTCTGAGCCCGGAGGACTCCTATACTATAAACTATAAACTGTAAACTGTAACTGTGTCTGTATCTGTAATCTGTCCCTAGTCGCAAGCGCACAATAGGGTAAACTGTACTGCTATGCTGATCAGCCTGATATGGGAAAAGCTCCATCCCATCTTCGTCCTACTGCGGACGGCATGCCACTCCTTGAGTGACGTACTTTCACCCTCAAAGTGGGTCGACACAGTTACAACCCAGGGGCGGTGAGGACGCCTGGGGCAGTGCCCTCATAACATGCAAGTCTCAACAATCAATAATCACATATAGCAAGTATGTTTGAACTGAAAATACTATCTGAGATCTGATTTCTCATTCTGAACTCTTTTTTGTGTTATACTGATTCTCATAATGAATTATACTGTATCTGGGATATTATCTAACTGTCTGGCTATACTGTATCTGGGATATTATCTAACTGTCTGAAATTACTTTACTAACTTTTTATTCTGGAACATATATCGAAATATTATAAACATGCTTGCTAAATTCAAAACACGCTTGCTAAACTCATACTGACTCACTCGACTTCTGAATTCTTTCTTCTATATTTCACGCTCTACTGTACTGGATTACTAACTTGCCGAATTAATTAGCTTTACATACCTTCTATTCGGTTTCACGACTAACTGGCATATAGTTCGGTCAGTATTTCTGCTATTTCTCCCAACTGCATTCATATATATATCAATTAGAACTAAATACACCAATATTCTGGAAGAAAACATCACTTTCGATATATATATATATATAGCCCAAACTTGGCTTATCGAAAATGATCGAAAACTCTGCCATTTCTCGAAAGTCCGTAAGGGAGAAATACTCACTTTAGGGCTAGGAGTATATTGACACTAATTTGGAGAAATTTCCACTTACCTAGCTCGGTAGCACGACGATCTGTCGGCCGAATTTCACGGTAGAGACTAAACCCGTAGGGAATGCTCCTTGCTGCTATTTACCTCGGTATCTGAGATTAATTGGAGTTTGGGCCTGGCTTACAGCGTAATCGGACGAAAAATATCAAGAAACCTCGTTCTCCCTGTCTCCTGTGTGTTCTCTGGAAATTATGGAAAACTTATGAAATAAACCAAAGTTGGGGGCTTATATAGTTGGGACTTATAAGTCGCATTCATGGAATGCGATTTATAAGTCGCATTCCTGGAATGCAATTTATAAGTCGCATTTTTTCTCTTGCGACGCTCCGACTTGACGCTTTTCTGATCTTTCCTGCTGCCTTTTTCTAGCATGTATGGCATTATTAAAGTCTTAACCAACATGCGAATAGGTCATCTGCTACATGTCAAGAATTTACGGGTGTAACATTCTCCCCCCTTGCTAGAACATTCGCCCTCGAATGTAAAAATTTATCTATAGGAATTTCTAACTTACTCAACTTATTTCTAGAAAATTTTGGCAGAGTTTCCTGTAATATGGACTATCCCAAAACCTGAAATGCAGAAAAGTCCCATACAGGTACTCCACACAATACTATAGTATTCATCACATGAAAGATTGGAATCGATTATCTCATTTATACATATACTATAGGGCACTGCATAAAATAACAATACTAACATACCTCTTGACTGACTAGGCTTGAAATAAGTGAGGATATCTGGTTTTCATATCTTTCTCTGCCTCCCAAGTCATCTCCTCTCGGTTCCTGTTACGCCACAGTACCTTGACAAACGCAATATCTTGGTTCTCACCTACGAATCTGTCTGTATAAGATAGCTACTGAACCTTCATATGCCAGCTCTTCCAACCAAGATATCCTGCCTGGGACTGCTCTAGATGGGTCTCCGATGCACTTCCTTAGCATAGATACGTGAAAAACCGGATGAACGGATTCTAATTCTGGAGGTGTCTAACTCATATGCCACTTGGCCTATTCTTGACGAATCTGATAAGGCCCAACAAATCTCGGACGTGAGCTTACCTTTCTTGCCGAATCTCATCACTCTTTCATCGGAGATACTTTCAGAAATACCTAGTCATTCATCAAATTTCCAGGTCTCTGCGCCGCACATCAGCACACGATTTCTGGCGGCTCTGCAGTCAGTAGGCGTTCTCTGATGTTTTTACCTTCTCCCTCTGACTGTTGAATAATGTCTGGCCCAATTAATACTGACTCTCCCACTTCAAAACCAGCCAACTGGTGATCTGCATTTTTGCCCATACAATGCCAAAGGGCGCCACCGATAGCTGAGTGATAGCTATTATTATAAGCAAACTCAATTAGCGGCTAATGCTCGTCCCAGCTACCTCCAAAATTCAGCACACACGCCCGTAGCATATCCTCGAGCGTCAGAATAGTGTGTTCAGCCTGTCCATCTGTCTGAGGGTGGAATGTTGTGCTCAAATTAATCTGCAATCCCAAACCTCTCCTAAAATGACTGCCAAAATCTAGTTGTAAATGTGCTCTTCCGTTAGAGATAATAGATACTGGAACACCATGTAATCTAACTATTTTTCTCGATATACACCCGGCGTAATCTTCGGCAGAGAAAGTAGCTCTACTGGAAGGAAATGGGCTGATTTCGCTAGTCTGTCAACTATTACCCAAATGGAATTGTGTTCATGTCTGGTACGGGTAATCCTCGCTACAAAGTCCATGTTCACCGCTTTCCCACTTCCAGAGAGGCACAACTATGTCCTCAGTTAAACCACCTGGTTTCTGGTGTTTCGTTTTTACCTGCTGGCAGTTAGAACACTGGGCTACAAATTCGGCTATTTCCCTTTTCATACCTGGCCACCAGTAGATCTCCTTGATATCGTGGTACATTTTCGTCGTGCCTGGGTGGAGAGGATAGTGGGCGTAATGTACCTCACTCATAATCTGCTGGAGGAGCCCTGAAATATCCGAAACACAGAGGCGGCCCTTACATCGCAGCACTTTATCCTCAGTTATCTAAAAAATCTGGCGCTTCCCTTGCTGAATTCTGTCCTTAAGCTGACTAGGTCAGGATCTTCATATTGTCGTTTCTTTTTACCTCCACAACTAATGACGACACTGTGGTGTTCTGGAATTACCGCTCTGTTGTTCTCTGTTTCTGCTACACGAACGGCTAAACTGGCTAATTGGTGTATTTCCCGGAGCCAATCCCGTTGTTCGGATACAAGTATGCCAAACTCCTGTGATTTATATGGAATTTGTTACTACATTGGCTATTCTTGATTGATACAAAATATTCACATTTAGAGAACTTAGCATATAATTGACGGTCATACTAGCTTATTATGCCGGAGAAACCGACAGGTAATCTACCGGTATAGCTAGAGTTTTTATCTATCCTTCTGGGCCGCTGCTGGGTGCTATTTGATGCTGATAACTTGAACGACCGTCTGCACACCATGTGCCGTATCTGATTAGAGGATCCCGATAATGATCATGACTTCTACAATCTGGGTCAATAACCTTGAATAACCGAATAGTCAAGTTAAATGACCCGAATGCTGTAGTAGTCTAACGATGCTCTAAAATGTCCTACTGACATCTGTAACTCATGCATAACTGCGGAGTTGTGGACAACTAACTATTTTGTTCTCCTAATTGAACAATTGTAGAGTTGTGCTTAGTCCGATTTACTCTCGTGCGATTGCCTCGGATCTTCATAGGAACCTACCGATCTCCTTGTCTTAGTTAAACACTATGCTAGCAGAGTACTACCAATTTTCTTACGCCTTGTGCGTATCCCTTTGGATTTATACTACTATTCTGAAGTTCTCGGTCTTATGAGCCATTCTGTAACCGCCTTCTCGCTAGGGCTCTTTATCTGAATATCTACGAAACCAGCTGAAGTACTAGTCTGTCACTGACTACTGATGTGGACCCTTTCTTGGGGTACCCACGGTTTGTTTGATTGACGGCTGGCTGACTTGCAGGGTATTCCACATAATAACTGCTAGGTAGACTAAGGCCAACTCTCACCTCCAAGGCTTGGTAAAACGATGTATGACCACTTAACATACTGAAAAAATTCTGGTATTGCTAACCTCTAAAGTATGCCTATTCGGTCTTTAATTCTGGGTTCTGGCACATGCGATAATGTTACCGATCTTTAGGGATGCTTCCCTGCTAATACAGGCTCCAGCTGGTCGTTAGACCGTCTAACTGCGCCCTTATCATCTAACCACCTGATTCAGGCTACTAACTCTGTGTTTTCTGAAGCCTAGATCTGGCATCAAACATATAAGTCCATTAACTCAATAAACCTAACACCGAGAGAGTTCCTGTGGCCTCATACGTGAATCACACTTAACCTGCGCCCTTTTTGGCGAGGGGTCCTGCAATACGATATGTATATACTTCTAGCAACTAACCAGTATCTGTGTGATTGTAACCTCTATTGGCAGCTACTCACAGCATATCTGTTATCTGTATGCATATATATATCAACAACTACGTACAATACATTCTGAATTTTTGTAGTAATACTTAATCTCTCCGACATGCTTTACTGAATTTCATACTGCACATGATATACGTTTCTATAGTCTAATGATATCTCCTGCCCTTCTCGTATCATTTCATTGGATTTTCATCCCATTTTGGAAGCAAATAAACATATGCACTTTAGTTATGGTCTGTTGTTTGGAAATTCCGCCACTCTTACAATATGGGGTCAACACCAACCTTGTGGCCTTACTTGGAATTATATTGAGAGCCCATGACTGTCTACTGGGTCTTGCATTCCTCTAGGCCGCACTAGATTAGAGTCTTTGTGTCGGCAATTTCTTAACTTCTCCGTGGGCGGACGTACCACGTGCATTCTGAACTGCAATCTTACTGTCTCTTAACTATCAGTTCGAGGCTTAGTCCTAATATATTCTATCAATCTGGGGGTGATTCTAATTTTCCCTCAAAATCTGGTATTCCTGCTTCTTTCCCTTATCTTGCTTAGGCTGAGCTCTGGGGTTCAACGTACCTGCCTTATATTGTTAATAAGGTTACTGGTCAAGTCCCAGCTTATACTTCTTCTGGCTTGCAGTCAGAATCATCCTGATCACAGCACCTCTTACTTTTTGTAGTCGCTACCAAACATAATTATTATTCTTGCTATATAGTTTTGCCAGAGCAACACAGCGACGGCCTTTTTCTTATCAGCTCGAATGGCTGCCAAAGCCTCCCAATGTCGCTGACTTTCAAGCTACGGTGTTGTAGCTTTACTGCTTTCTGACTGTTGGCCGCAGGGCCTGCAAACTCTACTTAATCGTAGGTCTCATTCTTCTAACACTTTCTAATCAACAAACCATTTTTTACTTTACACATTGTTTTTAAAAAAAGTCGCCCAATCTTTATGCCTTTATACTGGGATTGCAAAACCAGAGGGTAATGCCTTTTCGCTCACAATGAAACGTGGAAAACAAGGAATTGTACCATCAATTGAAAGAGTGAGGTGGGAATCCTACATTTCCTCTCTTCTCACACCTGTCTGATAATCTAATATTGTCTATTATCTTAGTCAGATCTTATATATATATATATATATATAACAAATAAATCAACTCGTATGTACGCTATTCTTATAACTTCCTATTCTAAAGTTATCGACATACTGGGGATGGTACTGATGGGGTATCACATTGGGAGGTCCCTGATACCTCCTTCTGCTAGTGTAATTACCTTGTAACTGGCTGGTGCCCTCTCCTGTTGCTATATCTGATCTTCTGCCTGGAATAGGATATCGCTAGTCTGACTTGTATCCGTATTCAAAGAATATGGTAAGTTTTAAGAACTCGACCCTATACTGTACTGTTCTATGGCACGACTTAATATGAAGAAAGAGTAACAATCCTATTATGCTCATGTTTCCTGCCTATAGTATGTGGTGCACAACACATCCATAGATTAGATTCTACTTAGCACGGCTTGGTGCACTCCGTGGGACACGACTCCGCTTCGATACCAAGTTTGTCACGCTCGCCTTGGGGGTATGACAGGCACCTGGTGCCCTATTAGACCTGGACTGCTAGACTACTTAGCCTAAGCACATCTGATTCGATGACTCTATCTCAGATTCTTGGGATCAACGGGCTATATAACGGTTATAAATACAGCCTCCGGCCGACTGGGCCTTTAGCCACCGTATCATAACTTCAGCTAACCAGAATCATACTTATGTAGAGAAACCTATGCGGGCCGACAAGGACACCATGCTGTCTAGTTAGCTCTAACTCAATATAATGAATACTGAATATCTACGTGACTGACAAGGTCACCACTACTATCTGAATACGGCCCCACACGACCAACACAATCAACAACACTAAACAGCTAACATACTAACAACCCCACACGATCGGCACAACGACCGCGAGAGAGATATACACAATCTGCAAGCCTCTATGAATACTCGATAAAATGGTCGGGACAGGGCCCTGACCTACCCATACTGTATAACAAAAGAAAGGAAATAGACTCCTAGCTGTCTAGCTCAGGATGACAGGAGTTGATGACTCAATGAGCTGGCTGGAATCACGAGGGATCGGCTCCTCGTCTATGAGTACCTGCAGGCAAGAAATGCAGCGCCCCAAACGGGCGTCAGTACCACTGGTACCGAGTATGCAAAGCAAACTGAACACGTCTGAATATAAACAACATAACTAGAAACTTTGAATAGTAGGAAATATCTGGAACTGTCTCAATCTGGATAGAATCTGAATCAGGCTTTTCTCAGATCGAGAATAAGGTAGGAGCATACCTGTCGACGTTGCGACCTGCTGTTCATTAGCACAAATAACATATATACATATACATATATATAACAAGCAAGGACCAATACCATCCTCTATAAGACGGAAGGTGCCAACAAACAAACCATCTATATCTTCCCTACCCGGGTCAAAACCATCCAAAAATAAGTTGCTCCACTCGCTCCGCCAACTACGAAGCACCTGTGCCGGCCCCTGGGTCTCCATCTCGAGATATGGCCTCTGATGTAAATAACTGTGTCTAAGCGTAGAGAACTCCTGTACTGTAACTGTGTCTGTATCTGTAACCTGTCCCCCCAAGCGCAAGCGCACAACAGGGTAAACTATACCGCTATGCTGATCAACCTGATATGGGGAAAGCTCCATCCCAACTTCGTCCAATCTGGGGACAGCATGCCACTCCTTGGAGTGACGTATCCCCACCCTCACGGTGGGTCGACACAGTTACCAACTCAGGGGCGGCGAGGATGCTCAAAAGGTGCCCTCATAACACAAACAAGTCTCAACCATCAATAATCACATATAGCAAGCATGTTTGAACCGAAATACTATTTGCTATTCTGATTTCTCATTCTGAACTATTTTATGTGTTATACTGATTCTCATACTGAATTATACTGTATCTGGGATATTATCTAACTATCTGGCTATACTGTATCTGGGATATTATCTGACTGTTTGAAATTACTTTACTAACTTCTGAACATATATCGAAATATTATAAACATGCTTGCTAAATTCAAAAACACGCTTGCTAAACACATACTGACTCACCTCGACTTCTGAATTCTTTCTTCTATATTTCACACTATCTACTGTACTGGATTACTAACTTGCCAAAGGAATTAGCTTTACATACCTGCTCGCTGTTCCCGACTAACTAGCGTAGTTCGGTTAGAATTTCTACCATTCAACTGCATTCATATATATTAATTAGAACTAAATACACCAATATTCTGAAGAAAACATCACTTTCGATATATATATAGCCCCAATTTTGTTTATCGAAAAATGATGGAAAACTCGCTATTTAAAGTCCGTAAGGGAGAAATACTCACTTTAGGCTAGGAGTATATTGAAATCAATTTGGAGCAATTTCACTTACCTCAACTTCGTAGCACGACGATTCGCCGTCGAATTTCATGAGACTAAACCCGTAGGGGAATGCTCCCTTTTGCTGCTAATTACCCGGTATCTGAGATTAATTCGAGTTTGACCGCGTTTGGCGGCGTAATTGGACAAAAGATATCAAGAAACCTCATTCTCCCTATTTCCCTGCGTGTTCTCTTGAAATTATGGAAAACTTATGAAATAAACCGAATTTGGGGGCTTATATAGCTGGGACCATAAGTCGCATTTGCCCTAAGGTCACGTTTTGACTTGGCGCTTGTCCGATCTTTCCTCGGGCCTTTTCTAGCATGTATGGCATTCTAAAACTCTTAACCAACATGCGAATAGCCATCTACATGTCAAGAATTTTACGGGGGTGTAACACCTTCGCTTCGAATTTTCGACTAACGCGAAGCTCAGTCAGTACTTCAGCCATTTCTCCCAACTGCATTCATATATATCAATTAGAACCAAATACACTAATATTCTGAAAAAACATCACTTTCGATATATATATAGCCCCAAACTTTGGCTTATTGAGAAACGGTCGAAAACTCGTTATTTCTCGAAAGTCCAGAAGGGAGAAATACTCACTTTAGAGCTAGGAGTATATTGACACTAATTCTGAGAAACAATTTTCTATTTTGCCGGTAGCATGATTATCTGCTGTCAGAATTTCAATGAAACAAAATCCGTTGGAATGCTCTCTGCTGCTAACTACCTCGGTATCTGAGATTAATTCGAGTTTGGAACGCGTTTGACGGCGTATTCGGACAAAAATAATCAAGAATACTCGTTCTCCTCTGTTCTCTCTCGACTTTTCTGGAAAATTATGAAAATATAACTTTAAAACCCAAGTTGGAGGCTTTTATACTTGGGCCTGGACAGGGCCTCCGTGAGATGGGCCAACGTGAGGCCCTCCCCTCTGTGGCACGTTGCTATCGCGGAGAGGTGTGCCCAACCCGGCTCCTTCCGTAAATGTTCGACGATTCTTATCCGGTCTTCCAGGTCTTTCCTAGCATGTATGGCATCAAAAACTCTTAACCAACAAGCGAGCAGGCCATTCACGTGTCGAGAATTTACGGTAAACTTATCTATAGGAATTCTCAAATTTACCAACTTATTTCTAGAAAAATTTTTGGCAGAGTTTCCTGTAATATGGATTATCTCAAAACCCTGAAATGCAGAAAAGTCCAATATACAGGCACTCCACACAATGCTATAGTAATCATCTCATAAAAGACTAGAGTCGATTATCTCATTTATACATATACTAAAAGGCACTGTATAAAATAACAATACTAACCTACATGTTGACTGACTAGGCTTGGAACAAGTTAGGATATCTGGTTTTCATATCTTCCTCTGCCTCCCAGGTCATCTCTTCTCGGTTCCTATTACGCCACAGCACTTTGACAGAAGCAATATCTTTGGTTCTCAATCTACGAATTTGTCTGTCTAAGATGGATACTGAAACCTCTTCATAGGCCAGCTCTTCCGTAACCTGGATATCCTAGACTGGGACTGCTCTGGATGGGTCTCCGATGCATTGCCTTTGCATAGATACGTGAAAAACTGGATGAACGGATTCTAATTCTGGAGGCAAGTTCAACTATATGCCACTTGGCCTATCCTTCAACGAATCTGATAAGGCCCAACAAATATCGGACTGAGCTTACCTTCTTACCGAATCTCATCAAATCTTTCATCGGAGATATTTTCAGAAATACCTAGTCATTCACATCAAATTCCAAGTCTCTGGGCCGCACATCAGCATACGATTTCTGGCGACTCTCGCAGTCAGTAGTTTCGATGTTTTTACCTTCCTGACTGTTGAATAATTTCTAGCCCAATCAGCGCTGACACTCCCCACTTCAAACCAGCCAGCCGGTGATCTGCATTTTCGCCCATACAATGCCTCAAAGGGCTCCATCTGGATAGCTGAGTGATAGCTATTATTATAAGCAAATTAAATTTGCGGCAAAATGCTCATCCCAGCTACTCTAAAATCTAGCACACACGCCCATAGCATATCCTCTTCGAGTGTCTGAATAGCATGCCACCTGTCCATCTGTCTCCCAGGTGGAATGCTGTGCTCAAATTAATCTACTTTCCCAGACCTCTCTTGGAAATGACTGCCAAAATCTAGCTGTAAATTGTGCTCCTTCACATAGATAATAGATACTGGAACACTATGTAATCTAACTATTTTGGATATACAATTCGGCATACTCTTCGGCCGAGAAGGTACTCCTGACTGGAAAGAAATTGGCTAATTTCGTCAGTCTGTCAACTATTACCCAATGAATCATGTCTATGTTTGGTACGAGGTAATCCTACAAAGTCCATGTTCACCGCTTTCCATTTCCAGAGAGGCACAGCTATGTCCTGAGTTAACCTGCCTGGTTTTTGGTGTCTTATTTTTACCTGTTAGCAGTTAGGACATTGGGCTACAAATTCAGCTATTTCTCTTTTCATACTTATTACCAGTAGATTTCCTTGATATCATGGTACATTTTTGTCGCGCCTCGGGTGGAAAGAATAGCGTGCGTAATGAACCTCATTCATAATCTGCTGGCGGAGCCCTGAAATATCTGGAACGCAGAGGAGGCTCTACATCGCAGCACTCTCATCCTCAGTTATCTGAAAATCTGGCGCTTCCCGTGCTGAATTCTATCCTTCTTAAGCTGGATGTGTCGATCTTCATACTTCCGTTCCTTTACCTCCACAACAACACTCCACACAGCGGTGTTCTGAATTACCACTGTTGTTCTCTGTTTCTGCTATACGAACGGCTAGGCTGGCTGATTGATGTATTTCTCTGACCAACTCCCGCTGCTCGGGCTGCAAATATGCCAAACTCCCCATCAATTTACGGCTGAGAGCATCTGCTACTACATCGGCTTTTCCCAAATGATGTAATGTCCATGTCTTAATCTTTCAATAATTCCAACCTGACGCTGTCGCAAATTCAGCTTCCTCTGAGTGAAGATATACTGTAGGCTTTATGATCTGTGAAAATACCCACATGGACGCCATACAAGTAATATCTCATTATCTTTAAGTTGTGGATCACTGCGGCTAACCTGTGTCGTGGGTAGGGTAAGTCCTTTCGTGTTTCCTCAGCTGTCGGGAAGTATACGCAATCACCTACCGTGCTGCATTAGCACACAACCCAACCCAATACCTGATGCATCACAATAAACTGAATAAACTTTTGTACCTTCCGATAATGCTAACACCGGACCGGGAGGTTAATCTATCTTTTAATTCTTGGAAAATCTTCTCACATACCTCTGTCCAGTGAAACTTTATTGCTTTCTGCGTCAGCTTAGTCAGAGGTGCCGCTATAGTGGAGAATCCCTCAACAAATCTTCTGTAAGATCCCGCTAACTCCCAGAAAACTGCGACTTCGGTCGGAGTGGTAGGTCTAGGCCATGTTTTGACTGCTTCTATTTTCTGCGTCAACCTGTATACCAGCATCCGACAATATGTCCCAAGAAGGCTACTGAGTTCAGCCAGAATTACATTTGGAGAACTTAGCATATAGCTGGCGGTCCCTAAGAATCTGGAGCACTGTCCGTAAATGAGCCTGGTGGTCTGCCTCAAAGTGAGAATACACCAGAATATCATCAATAAATACTATCACAAATGTGTCCAGGTATGGTCTGAAGGTGTTAGTTCATCAGGTCCATAAATACTGTTGGGGCATTCGTCAACCCAAAGGACATAACTAGGAATTCAAAGTGTCCATATCGGGTCCCGAAGGCCGTTTTGGGAATGTCTCTTTCACGAACTCGAACCTGATGATATTCGGACCGTGGCGCCAATCTGAGAAATATCTGGCCCCTGTAACTGATCAAACAAATCATCTGGTCTGGGAAGCGGATCCTTATTCTTGATTGTAACCTTATTAAGCTGTCGGTAATCTATACACATGCGGAGCGAACCATCCTTCTTTTTCACAAATAGAACTGGCGCACCCCACGGTGAAGTACTCGGCCTGATAAAGCCTTTATCTAACAGATCCTTCAGCTGCCTTTAATTCTCTGCGGTTTGCAGGAACCATATGATATGGAGGGATTGGATAGTGGGCTGAGTGCCTGTAGCAAGTCGATTGAAAAATCTATTTCCCTTCGGGAATACTAGCAGCTCGTCCGGAAATACATCAGAAATTCATTCACCACCGGAATAGACTCTGGTGAGTCGGAGACTCTACCCGAACATCCTGGGAACCCTGACTAGGTGGTAAATACATCCTTAGCTATTAATTTCCTCGCCTGAAGGTAGGAAATAAACCTTATCCTTTGGCGTAGGCTGTGCTGCCTTTCCACTTCCGCACCGCCCTCCTCGAAAGTGGAATCGGACCGTGTCTGGTCCAACATTCTACGTTGGCATAGCACCGCACCAACCAACCATACCCATAATGGCATCGAAATCAATCATTCTAACTCTACCAGATCTACTGTAGTCTGATCTGACGAGCAGCAACCCTACTGTACACCCGACAAATTCTCGTTAGCTATAATGGAGTCACCGACGGGTGTGATACTGAGAAGGCTGCTGTAACAATTCTTGGTGCAACACTAAACTTTCGAGCCACGAATGGGGTAACATAGACAAAGTGGACCCTGACTTAATCAGTACATAAGCAGGGTATGAGCAAATAGTCATCATACCAGCACAAGCATTCCGGAGACGCCTCTGAGTCCTTGCCTCCCCGGTAATGCATAAGTACGGCTTGAACCCGTACCTGAGCTAGAGGCTCCTGATCTACCTCGGCTCCTACCTGCTGAACCTGGAGGCCTACGCCCTGCCGAGGCTGCTGGAGCTCGTGGCCCTGCGATCCTCTGTCCTGGATATCTCGCTACTCGCCTTCTGTCAACACCCTCATCCGGTGCCCCTCCTTCCTGCATATATAACATCCCGAGGAGCCATATCTACAAGCTCCGATGTGAGGTCGGCTACAAATAGGGCAGGGTGGTGGTGTGTATCTGCTCTGCTCTACCCTCCTCTGCTGAGGTGAATCCACCATTCGGGAACTGCCACCAGACTCTGACTGCCCTCGATGAATAAATCTACCCTCTGCTGTTGTGGTGGAGGTGGGGGTCTAGGGGGTCTGCCTGACAACCGGGGCCTGGGTCCTCTCTGAATCTCCTCTGTACCTATCTGATCTATCTCGCGGCGCTGCTCCTGATTTGCCTATCTACTGTCCTGTTGCCGCTGTCTAAGGCCCTCAATAGGCTGGGCAGCGGCCTGCATCCGGGCAATATCCATATCTTCCCGTAATGTAGCTACCATGCATGCCTCAATGTATTCTGGGTTCAGACTCCATAATAAAATTAGTGGACTCTGGATGTGCATAGTGTTCATAAAAGTTGGAGCATAGTGGGCTAAGGAGTCAAACTGTAAGGCATATTCTCGTACGCTCCTCGCCCCCTGCTCCAAGTGCAAAACTGATCCTATCCGCCTGCCGAATCTCTCGGGGCAAGTAACGGTCCAGAAGGCCTCCGAGAAGCTGGACCAGGTCAGAGGGGCAACATCTCCCCTCGAGACCTTTCCCCAACTCGTTCCATACTACCGCTATGTCTCGCAAACCGAAACACTGCCATCTCAATTGATTCTGTAGGTGTCACATGCATGACCCGGAAAATTCTCTACATCTGATCTAGGAAATCTTGGGGGTCCTCTGCCCGATCCATACCCCGTGAACCGTGGGGGACCCAATGCCAAAAATTCTCTGACCCTAGAACTGCCAGATCCACCTCATGGCTCTACTGTTACAGGTGGCACTAACTGGCGCTGAGTGGCCATCACTTGTGCAAACATAACAACTGCACTGTGAACTTCCTGGTCGGGTGGTGTAGGCACGTAAGCTATCAGAGGCGGTTCCGAATGGCTCCTGGTGAGATGGGTACTGCTGAGAAGTTTGTGATGATGCTCTCTATATCGCCCTCGTGAGGCCACCCTGAATGAAGCTGGAGGCATCCTGCTGGTGCCTTCTCCTGCTGTGGTATCCAACCTTCTACGTGTGGCAGGGTGTCGCTGATATGCCATTTTTATCTGTAGACAAAGAATATGATAAGTTTTAAGAAATCGACACTATACTGAACTGTTCTATGGCACGACTGAATAAAAAGAAAGAGTAATCATCTTTTTATGCCTTGCAGCCTCCTGCCTATAGTATGTGGTGCACAACACATCCATAGACAAGACTCTACTTAGCACACGGCTTGCAAACTCCCTGGGACACGACCAGCTCGATTACCAAGTTTGTCACGCCCTGCCTTGGGGGTATGATCAGCACCTGGGGCCCTATTAGGACCTGGATCATAGACTACTGGAGCTCCTGGCCTGGTGCCTGGCTGGCTCTATCTCAGATTCCTGAATCAACGGGCTATATAACGTTTGTAAATACAGCCTCCGGCCGACCGGGCCTATAACTACCTGTACTATAACTTCAGCTAACCAGATTCATACTTATGTAGGGAAACCTATGTGGCCGACAAGGCCACAATACTGTCTAGTTAGCTTAACTCAATATAATGAATGTTTAATATCTACGTGACCGGCAAGGTCACCACTACTTTCAGTATGAATACGGCCCACACGGCCAACACAATCAACAACACTAAACAACTAAACAAATACACGGCCCCACACGACCGGCACAACTAACCACAGGAGATATATATACACAATCTGCAAGCCTCTATGAATACTGATAAGATGGTCGGACAGGGCCCCGACCTACCCGTACTATACAACAAAATAAAATGAACTACACCTCTGAATATCAAGCTCCGACACAAGAGCCGATGACTCTATGGCTGGCTGAATCACGAGGGATCGGCTCCTCGTCTATGAGTACTCGCAGGCAATGCAGTTCTCAAACGGGCGTCAGCATTTCACTCGGTACCGAGTATGCAAAGCAAACTGAACACATCTGAATATAAACAACATAACTAGAAACTCTGAACAGCAGAAGATATCTAAAACTGTCTGAACTGATAGAATCTGAAACAGGCTTTTGTACTTCGAGAATAAGGCAGGAGCATACCTGTCTGACGTGGCGATCTCGTCGTCTATTAGTTAATAAATAACATATATATACATATATATAACAAGCAAGGACCAATACCAGACCCCATAAGGAAGGTGCCAAAACCAAAAATAATCTATTACCCCTACCCAGTCAAAACCATCCAAAAATAAATCACTCCACTCGTCTACTAACTACGAGCACTCTACCGGCCCTGGCTCCCGCACCGGCTATGGCCTCGATATAAATAACTGTACCTGAGTCCGGAGCACTCTCGTACTATAAACCAAATCCAAGTAACCGTAAACTGTAATCGTGTCTGTATCTGTAATCTGTCCCCTAGGGCGCAAGCGCACAACAAAAAATTGTACTGCTATGTTGACTATCCTGATATGGGAAAGCTCCATCCCATCTTCATCCTACTGAGGACGGCATGCTAACACTTGAGTGATGTATCCTCATCCTCACGGTAGGTCGACACAGTTACCAACCTAGAGGCGGCGAGGACGCTCAAAGGGTGCCCTCATAACACAAACAAGTCTCAACAATCAATAATCACATGTAGCAAGCATGCTTGAACTGAAAATACTATCTGTATTCTGATTTCTCATTCTGAACTCTTTTCGTGTTATAAATGATTCTCATACTAATTTATACTGTATCTGGGATATTATTTGACTCGTCTAGCTATACTGTATCTCGGGATATCATTCGACTGTCTGGAGCCATAATGTATTCCGATACATTCCGACTATCTGATATTGTTACTACTTTTATATTCTGAACATATCTCATAATATTATAAACATGCTTGCTAATTCAAAACACGCTTGGCAACTCATACGGGACACAATTCTTGACTTCTGAATTCTTTCTTCTATGTAACACGCTATCTACCGTATCGATTACTAACTTGCCGAGAATTAGCTTTACATACCTTCGCTTCGATTTTCGACTAATGGCGAAGTTTCCGGTCAGTACTTCAGCTATATTCTAATCCGCATTCATATATATATCAATTGGGAACTAAATACACTAATATTTTGAAAAAACATCACTTTCAATATATATATAGCCCAATTTGACTTATCGAGAAACGGTCGAAAACTCGCTATTTCTCTACACAGAAGGGAGAAATACTCAACTTTAGGGCTAGGAGTATATTGATGACTAATTTGGAGCAATTCCACTTACCTTGGCTCGTAGCACGATGATTCGCCTGATCGAATTTCGCAAAATAAAATCCGTTGGAATGCTCTCTGCTGCTAACTACCTCGGTATCTGAGATTAATTCGAGTTTGAACCGCGTTTGACGGTGTATTCGAATGAAAATTATCAAGAAAACTCGTTCTCCTCTGTTCTCTCTCGACTTTTCTGGAAAATTATGAAAATATAACTTTAAAAATCAAAGTTGGAGGCTTTATACTTGGGCTCGTACAGGGCCTCCGTGACAGGGCCCAAATGCGGAGGCTCCCTCCTCCGTGGCACGTTGCTGTCGCGGAGGTTCGCCCCGGCTCCTTCCGCGAGGTTCGACGGATTTCTTATCCGGTCTTTCTCGGGCCTTTTCCTAACATGTATGGCATTCAAAAACTTTAACCAACATGCGAGTAGGTCATTCACGTGTCGAGAATATTCGGGGTGTAACAGAAAGGGAGGCTTAGCCCCCGATATATTAGCTCGTACAGGATTGTGAGACGTGTTTGCAAGGTGTCCTATGAATTGGAGTTGCCCTCAGAGTTGGCTTCTGTACATCCAGTCTTTCATGTGTCGCTCTTGAAGAAGTGCATTAGTGATCCTGCATTGATTATTCCTGTAGAGAATGTTGGTGTGAATGATAACCTTAGCTGAGGTTTCGGTTGAAATTCTTGATTGTAAGGTTCGAAAGTTGAGGAAATAAGAAGTATCTTCAATAAAGGTTTCGTGGAGAAATCAGCTAGTTGTGGGAGCTATGTAAAGACGGCGTATATGATGGCTGGGTTATCGCATCTTTTCCTTCCGGCTCAGTTCTAGCTTGAGGTATACAAGTTTCCTCCTTAGTACTCTATTTAGTTTCATGTCTAATTCATGTCTCTCAGTTTCCTATGTCAGTGTGTATGTATGTGTTATTCATGAATTGTAGTTCAGTCATGTGTTTTAGTCCGGGAGTTAGTCACTCCGCTGCCCTAACTTCGTATGTTCCTTTTATTTGGGGGGCAGTTCCTTTCCCCAGTTATTTAGTTTGTTTATGCACATTTGAGGATGAATGTTCTCAAGGAGGAGATATTATACGATTTGGAAAGTTCCTAAGACTAAGTTTCAAATTTTAAAAGTGTTCAGCAAGAAAACCTGCATTTTTGTCTCAGCACGATTGATGGTACAAGTTGTATGAGGTTTTAAGACTCGTAGATGACCTGTAGTAAGATTCAGTAGTTGTGTCCTTGAAACCACGAGTCCTCATTACGAGTCGTGGTGTGTGGGTACTACTTATGGTACCTAATCATAAGAACCGGGAACTTTTCGTGTGTTGATTGTATGAATAGGGGGTAATGGCCTCGTAGGTAGCAGTTATGGATCATAGTAGGATCTGTGGAATTTTTCAAAGGAGTTATATTTTGGGACTTGTTCAATACAAAAGGATACCACGAGTCAGTCGAGCTGTATGACTCGTGGTACGAGTCGTAGCAGTTGGCGCTCACGCTCGCGATTTGTTATGGGTATTTCCATCATTTCTAAGTTTTTAAGCCCTAAACTACGTCATTTTAAGCTTAGTTAGGAGGATTTTAAGAAGGTTTATCCTATTCTAACCTATTCCCTCCCCATGCATGCAAGATCAGAGAATTCCTAAGGATAAGATAGAATTCTTAAATTTTCCATTTCTTTTTGGGCTTTCAAGAAAGAGAGTGTAGAATCAGATTACCTATGTATGTAGGGCTATGAGATACTCACTCATGTCTCAATTCTCCTCAAGTTCATGACCAAATCTTAAAAGTCAAGCCTTATGATCTTATGGGGTTTTAATCCAATTCCCATGAAATTCTATGATTTGTTTATGGCTCAATTTCCTTCATATTTTAAATGATATTTTAAGATTCATGGACGTGTTGTATACTTATTTTGAATTAAAATTCATGAATTCTTGTTTTGAAATTATTATGCCCAATTATGCAAGCTTATTTTAAAAGTTGTTCTGATCTATGTTTTCAAGTACGATGAGATGTCTAACATGAAAGAATGTTTATGATTTGCCCATGTATGAATTCTTGATTTTGACTATCAAATCTATTTCAAGCATGTTAAAGTTTGAGAAAGCCACATGATCTAAGTATGTTTTTATGGTTTAGTTCAAGTTTATGTGATGTAGCTTAATACATGATTTTGGAGTCTAGACTCTACCTTCAGCTTGTGGTACATTTTGAGAAAAGGCTCCTCATATTCATATTTCAAACTATGTATGTAATTTTATGATTAGCTTCATTGAAAAATGATGGTTCAGCTTTTTTGAGAAACGATGGAGAGCATATGTATGTTTTTGGGAGTAGTGTTTAGCACCAAGGCAGGCTAGGGGTTCAATAAACCCGGGCCTTAAAACTACACAGCAATGTAGGTTTATTCATATTCATTGGGATCTCCTTTGTGATCTTTCCCTATCCCCAAGAGGTCTTCAACTTGATATCAATATCATGGTAGCACCCTTAGCCCTAGCAAGGCTTTGGAAGGCTCTTCCTACTTGAGTGTAATAGTTGGGATCACGTAAGCTCTATCTTAATTATATCGGTTGCTTACGAGTCTCCAATTGTTCCTCATGATTTCAGTTATGCATGTTCATAAGTTATAATATTATTTTTTCAACATGTTTGACCTAATGTTCAGTTTATCAGTTTTACTTATGATCATCAGTTTCAGCTTTGGTTCATTCATATCATCTATGAGATTCACTTATGTTTATTCATGTTTTAGATATCAGCATGCAGTCCTTCTCAGAATCTTATAATGATATGTTTTATGTTATGCATGTTTTCAATTTTACTTACTTAGTCAGTTTTACTTACCTTGCATACCCAGTACATTCCAAGTACTGACCGCATACTCTATGTTATATCGTTTCATGATACAGGCTTAGACATTCACAGTCAGTCTCTCCGCTAGCTAGTTATCAGAGTTCAGTCCAACCAGCTTGATTGGTGAATCCTCATCCTTCAAGGACTTTTAGATGGTTGCGTTATCGTCATTTCAATTTCATATTTCTAGTGATCTAGTTGGCAGTTTTGTCTCTTACCGCCTAATCAGTATGTTAGAGGTCAGGCATAAATATCATGCTCAACTTCGGATTCAGTGTTATGTTATTTCCGTTGTGTAAATGTTTTATCATTCAGACTTCCGCTATTTCTAATTCTAGTCTTCCACTTTATTTATATTGAGCTTGAGTTTTTATGTTACATTGTCATGGGTCGACTTGGAGTTATTTATGATTCTAAGTTTTGGTTCAGGATCCGCCTATATTTGGATCGTGACACACGGGAAAATATGCACCTTTTCTATTTTTTTTTTTTTAAATTTTTAGGAAGAATTTAAATTGAGGTCAATCAAATTAGGCCATGTAATAAATAAATAAATATATAATTATTGTATTTTAAGGAGACCGTTAGAAGCAAGGGAAAATTTGAGCCAAAAAGTTAATGTGGATGGCACTTTTGGCCTGATTGACAAACAAGAACAATATTATACCAAACTTTATAGTTCAAGGGAATTTTAGGCACTCCTCCATTTAAAAAGTGCACTTCACAATATTTTATCTTGTTGGCATTTACATGCTAGTAGTACGTATACTTTTGCGGGACTTAAGGAAACATTTTTGGTGGGCATTAAATGTATATAAAATGTATTTACACCCAATCAAGAAAATGTACTAAAAGAATTAAGAACGTGTGATGATCTAGAGCCGAATACTTCCTACCCAATCCTTAGCCTAGATTTCAACTATTGAAGTCATACTTTATCCTAATTTGGCATTCTTATATGAGTAGAGTAATTCTGCGAAGGGAAAGCTTATGGTTCATCTCATATTGCATATGAAATTCCTTTAGAGAGTGAGAATAATTTTATTTTTGTGCCCATCTATGTGATTGCTTACTTCATATTAGGTGAATATTGGCAACTTATCTTGTTTGGTGAGGCACATAGTTGATGAAAATATCGGTGAAGCATGAATCTTGGTTAGAAAGAAAGCTTCTGACCGACTATACGAAAAGTTAGTCTTTGAGGCTAGGTCATCTTGAGGAGGTTATAAGGAGAAATACTTTTGAATTTTGTAAGATGATGTTTAGGGAATTTCATAACTATTGGTTAGTAGCCTTATCCTAAGCGACCTGTTCACTTGGTATAGCTCGGTGATATAGTCATTCAAAGGATGTTGAGTAAGTGGTTGGTCGAGGACAAGCAAGAGTCTAAATGTGGATGATGATGCTGGGGAAAAAATGCATGTATTTAGTCATCAATTAACTCGCATTTTAGTCGTCATATTTGCACATTGATTTTATCATATTTCACTTAATTTCGTGTTTTTTTTTGTTTAGGTACTTTTAAATGAATAAGAAGTATTTCGAGGCGTTTCATCAAAGTTTGAAAGAAGATCATAGGACGATGCAAAAATAATGGTCCGTGTTCCCCATAGGTTCATAACTGATTTGGTTGTACACTCGTGATTATCACCAACACTTACTTATAGAACTGATAACTTAGGTTCATTCAAAACGACCGAATTGTAGTCCTTGGCTGAATGACTATACCAATCACTCGACCAAGTCTCATGAGCGGTTTCAAACTATCTGTTATCACTAAGTTTCATATTTAACTATCCTGCGATCACAGCTCAAGTTAATACAATGATTATCAAAATCAAGCCTCTATTGTAATTCTCTTTTGCCAATCTCTACCTCTTAGTCCTAAGCACGTAAAGAATTTTGGGCGAACATTGCGCACCGTTAAGAAACGTTTAAGCATGAAGAGAATACAATATAAGTATTTTGTATTGGTTTTAAAATCACTTTTTACAACCCTAGCTTGATAATCCACCATGGTTCCCACAACCCTAGCTATGGAGGTTTTAGCCTCTCATAGTTGTAAGTTTGTGAATTGCATTCTTGATTAAAAACATAAATCAATACTTACAAGTATGGATGAGGAAAACACTTCCTTTGATTATTCAGCAAAATCTTCAATAACAAATAGCAAGAACACGAAGAATTCAAGAAAAGGTTGATCACAAGTCGAATCAACTCAATTCTCTCTTTCTCTCCTAAGAATCTCTTCTCTGGTCTATTCTCATAAAAAATAAAACCTAAAAAGTATTTATACAGACACAAGAATCCTTTTTCTAGACTGACAGGGTGAATTTTCATATCTGGTTCCTCCTTTGTCACGAGTCAACATATGACCCATAACAGCATCCTACGGCTCGTACCATCCTTTTTACCTTGCATTACTGGCTGATTTTCGCTAAGTGTTAGATCCCCGGTATGACTATACCTCCATCCTATGATCCGTACTGAGCTTCCGTGGCTTGAATCGAAACTTTGAAATTCTTCTGAAGTTTGTCACGACTTCCATGATACGATCTCCGCACCTTCATCACACGGTTCGTACTTTCTTCTGTAGCAGGAGTCAGCCTCTTATACAAATTTTCTGATTCTTTTCACGACTCGTACTCGAGACTCGCATATATTGCATCTCTTCAACCTTAGCCATCTCGCAACTTTTATCTGGCTATCAGTACGACTCGTAGGACCTTCCTACGGTTCGTACTTTGGTCTGCATTTTGGTCCTATTTTTTATACTTTAGGCTTTCTTTTTGCAATTTTTAGGTCCAACACCAATTTACCTGCAACTAAAGGAAAAGTGTCTTATATCCACATACAACACACCTAGGTCCATGCTATTTTCTTAGTTTTGAGTGCCTAAAGTGCTGTAAATACACAACACATCAACACCCTCAACTTAAGACTTTTGCATGTCCTCAGGCACAGAAAAGAAAAACTAAATACGATGCCTAACCAGAAAATAGACTTAAGATACTATAACCAATACTCAAACAAAACTTGCACTTTCTATACAAACATTACTGACCCTTTCATAGAACAACATCAGCTAATGCATTAAGCAACCTCAAAACATCATAAACAGGGATCAAAACATGTCATCCATCTATCAACAGGAATCAAGTCATCACCAATGTTGTCCACACATACCAATGGTGAAAGAAAACATAATCCATATACCCTCATACAAACGAAATTCCCACTCAAATATGAGATGTCAAACATAGCATGGGACTAAACAAATAAGGCGTTCACTCTCACAAAGAAGTTATAAGTATTATGTGTCGATACCATAGGGATTGCCCTTATTTTCCCCCCGCTTTGGTTTATCGATGGCTGCTAGGATCACTATAGACTTGATATATCGTGTAATGTAGGCTTAGGCCAGACATGATGATGGGAGATTTTAAAAGTGACTATCCCTTCCTTGGCACTACATACATTGGCTACACCATTCACCTATTTCACCCTTTTACTTTTTCATTCCTCCCTTTTCTACCCTTTATAAACATATGCATGGGTATGGTGAGCTTTCAACTTTTTAGCATTTTCATTTTCTTTTGAGCTTTCTTTTTCAATATTTTCAGCATTTTTCATCTCTTTTCTTTTTTTCTTTTCACCACACCTCATTTTTCACCTTTTCCTTTTCCTTTCTTCCATTCCCATCATTTACACAATTCTACTCTAGCCACCCCTCAACTTAAGCATTTTGCTGAAGGAGGTTTACAATATCCAAGGAAGGACCAGGGCCAAAACAGGTTCATTGTAAAAAAAATTATTACGGTTAATCGGTAAATCAAAGAAACATGGCTTGGCTTAAGGCTCAAACGGGGATCATGGGATTCATGCAACTTTTTATAGGGTAATATAGGCTAAAAGTGAGCTAAAAATGGCATATAATCATATCCTAACCAACCTTCGTTATCCGATGCAAAGACCAACTATGCAAGTTCTTGATCTTTAACACAATACCGAACTGAATACTATACATCACTCACACATGGTACATGAACTATTTTCACTTCACCTGTCTGTTTTATACATGGATTAACAAGACTACTCATGTTGACAAACTAAATGACATCAAAAGATCCACAGTAATCATGCATGTTGTCACAAATACATAGCTAATGCATCAAAAAAAATTTAATAGGGTCAATTTTTTCAAGAACCAAAACTGAGTGTATTTTTATTGGCTGAGTATTCCTAAGCTACTTTCTACCAAAAACAAAAATCACAAACTAAAAATAAAAAACCTACACATGTCGGTTCTAATAGATAGCATGCCTAAGGGAAAAGAAACACGACAAGAAAAACCCTCAGACGAATCAAAAATCTCAAAAATCACAAGTACACCCTCCTTTTTGAAAAGTGAGCTTCGGCCCCCGAAGCATCAACTATAAGAACATAGGAAGAGAACATACTGTGGCGCACTAGGCGCCTTGTCCTTTGCAGAGGTAATTCCGCTGTAGTAGTGGCGCTAGCGATGGCCGACACACTCAATTGTGTGTCAATTGGGGAAGTGCTCCCCCATCAGTAATTGTGGCTGCATGGACGACCTCAGAATCGCTAGGCTGAATATGGCTCTTCCGAAGGGTCACGGCCATTGGCAAGCTCAAGCTGAACTATGGAAGAGTTGCTTTGTCTTCCAGCTTTCATGTAGCTCAGACATATGTGTCATAAGTCTGCATGTCAGCTTCCGGGCCTCTTTCGCTCTTTTTTCTCCTTCTTCCTCCTCTTCTCGTACTCTACTCTTGCATCATCCTCAACAGCTCTTTTCTGCCCTTTTCAACAGCTGTGGTTGGCTCTTTGGTATGCCGCTAAATCAATTTCATCATCAGGCACGGCATCTAGGTCCGGGAAGAGTGGAGGCTGCTAATACTGTTGGCTGTTGTGATGACAACTCAACTACTTGGCTCGAAGAGCCCTAACCCGTAGGGAGACCGCTGGGTATCGATCTGCTCTGCCATTCTTCTCATTGAAACGGCTCTTTAAAACTATCTAGGCGAGCATGTAGAGCCTGGAGTTGCTGCCTTCTATCTCTTACTTGACCCATGGTTTTACATTATCCATAATGGCCTGAATCGCTTCCAAGCATGGTCAATCGCTTTGCTAGCTTTTGGAGGAAGTCCTGTGATACCAAGGTACACCCCGCTAGTGTATGAGTCTGCATGTTGGGCAGTGGTGCAGCTGAGGTGCTAGGAGCTGACTCTGAATGACCGGCGTCTGTAGCCGGTGTCTCATTCTGCTCCCGTAATGGGACATTCACCTGTGTAGCCCTACTGGATGGGCTGCTGGAATTGCTGTGGGAATCTTGGATCTGCTCACCGGGTTCAACTCATCCCGGATAAGACCTATGTGTGCAATCCTTTGGCCTCCAATCAACTGCTCTTCACCTAGTGGAACTTTCCGCTTCCACACAATTTGAACAATAGACTCGGAATGGGATAGTAGTGCTCATTCCCACCGCCAGATCTTGTATCTCATCTGTTATGATCCTTGGGATATTGATGGGGTAACGAGACATGAGGCATGCCACCAAAGCCGCTCTGTCAAGATCAATGTGTTGTCGTTGACCGTAGGTGCTAACCGATGGCACACTAGTGTCCAACAGGATTTTGCTATGAAATTTAGTGAGTTCTTGGTCACCTGCTTTCCACCTGTAACCCATTCAGCTTCATCCTTGTTTCCTTAGCAATCACCCCCTGCTAGCCATTGCAGCTGCCTCTGTCGCTCTAGCAATGTGCCCAGGATCTAATCTTACTCATTGCCTCCACCCTGTAATCATACTTTGCCATCATCCTTGTAGGTGTGAACTGTGGTCCGTACAGCATTCGAGCGATGTTCCTCTCAGATATATCAATCTTCTCGACCTTGACCATAACACGCAAACGAGGTTGATCTTTGTTCGTGCGCTTCCTTTGCCTTTTACCTCCATGGCTTCAAAATAGTTGGCATAGAACTCCTGAACTATGTCTTCTGTGTAATTTGTGCTAGAGTCTTGTCCATCCATCAAAACCATAGAAGCTAAAATCCGCTTATCTCCTCAACTTCATTCAAAGGAGGTTGTGAGGATCTGCGGTTCTTCTTGGATGCTTCTCCTTGGCTTATTCTTGGCGGTAAGAGAGATGCCTTGCTCATAGATTTCTTTAGCTCCCAAATACTTCCACCAAATTGCAACGCCTACCTGGTGGGGTCTATTCTTGTGCAACATTAGGAGCCTCTTCCTTCCGATTCTTCACTGCCGCTCTCTTCTCTACTTTGGGTCTCCTTGACCCTTCTTCAGCATTGGAGTCATTTCCTGACTTCTGTTGTTTCTCTCTAACTCCCTCCTCAAACTGGAGCTCAAAAAGATATGGCAGTGGTTGCTTCAACTTAGCCTTGCTTTTGCCCTAGTGGTTCTAGTTCCATCAGTTTCTAAGTGTCTACTTGATACTCTTCAACTGAATCACTAGGTGAGTCTCCTGCCTTGTCAACCTCGACTCAGTTGTTTCATCAATCAGTGTCCTTCAGGCTTTTGTTTTTGTCTTCCCGACGTTTTTATGTCATTGTACCTGTAGAGAAAGAAGTTAGCATTATGTTTTTGAAAAAGAAGATTTAGAAAGGAGATGTTCAGATTCTTATCACGGATCATCGCTATGGTTCGCACCATGAAGGTACGACTCGTGAGAAATCCCAGCACAGCAATCCATCTTTCAGGCACACTTAGCAGGTCGATCCAGACCTTACTGTCCACAGCCTTCTGAGGTAGGAAGAGAATTTTCCACGAATCATGGTACGACCCAGGTTGATTCCATGAGTCGTAGGAAAGACATTTTATGACCTTGTTCTGTTTGGTGGTGTGAGTGCTTAGTACTACTGTAGTAGCAACCTACGATCCGTACTGTGCCTCATACCACTTCTAGATTTTGTTTTCTCAGTTTTCAAGGGTTCTTTTTCACATTTTAAAAGTACTTAGATTTCCCAAGTCTAGCTCATCATTAACTCAATTTAACCCATGCCCACTTCTCCTCTTTTGACCTACTACCCGTAACTCATTGTGTTTCGAGACCTAAGTTCATCAAAATCTGGCATCTCTTTAGTCGAAAAAGAAAATTACACAATACTCTCGATCATTATGCCCTTTTTTCAAAATCAAGTTTCTGAGCTCAGTGAGTGACTCACATGGGTTTTGACACCATAACTCTCAATATGAATCTTAGCAATGTTTAATACAATAAAATACTTACTTGATTGATGCTTCATCAACTGTAAATGACCGTATAGGGTTTTCAAAACTTGGGTCGAGCAAGAATTTTTCTTGATTTTTCAATGATTTTGAGTTGCGGGTAGGGGAAGTGAGTTTAAGTAGTTCCTTTGAGTGTTTAACTGGGAGAGGGTGTTTGTAGGGTTTAAATAGTATGGGAAATTTTCAAAAATTCTAGGTCGAGTCGGGTATTAATGCTGCTTTAACCCATCACGACTCGTCCTTGACTCAGACAGCGATCCTATTGAAGAAAATTTACCTGGCGACCTATGAATAAATCCTACGGCTTTGTACCACTGAGGTACGGTCCGTAGGATGAATCGTAGGTCGAAGCTTGGAGTCATTTTTTTTCTGAACCTGGTTAATGACTGCTGCTACGACCCGTAGGATCTCATCTCGGTCATAACAAGCCAAAAGCAATGATATTTCTAACTCATTTTAATCACTGCACACTGAGCACTTATTAGTTTAATAACTTGCCGCTCTCCCAAGAAGCACTTGATTTAACGTCGCTACATGACGTAGGTAGCCTGGTTACTCAGACTTCACTAAACTACCACTTGGGTTTCCTCCCAAAAAGCCTTGATTTTACGTCGTGGCACGACGCAAATCTCTTGACTACTCAGAATTCGTCAAGTGATTCATACTCATCCTCCAATTTCTGGAAGATCACATTAAATTTTGGGTTGCTTCCTAATATCCTGCAGATGTTGAATGTGACCTCTTCCTTGATTTAATCTAAACTTCAGTAGGCCAGCCCACATCTACTAAAGCTCTCCCAATTTAAGGAATGGCTTCCCAAAATGATGGGGCCTCATAATCAACCTTGCAATCCCAAATCACGAAGTCTGCTGGGAATATAATTTTTTCTACCTTTGACAAGACATCGATTAGGATTCCCACCGGCTTCTTAACTGTTCGCCGGCTATCAGTAGCCGCATATTGGTCGCTGTAGCTCCTAATCCTAATTTCTTTGAACATGGCCATGGGAATCAAATTAATGCTAGCCTAGATCACAGAGCGCTCATGAACTCGACATTGCCAATCATACATTGTATAGTGAAGGTACCTAAGTCTTTCTTTTTCAGTGCTAGGATCCTTGTAACTATGGCACTACAGTGATGCACATTATCAACTGGCTCATAGCTCACAAACTCTTCTAGTCATTAGTTCCTTCATAAACTTGCATATCCTGGCATCTGCCTAATGCTTCGACCAATGGTATGTTCTTTCATGATAGTTGCTTAAGCATTGAAAGGAATTTTTGAACTTACCATTCTCCGCCTTTCTTCTTCATCCTTGTGGGAATGGCGGTGGTCGGGATAGCTTTATGCACTTTGGGTTGCCTGTTGATCCATGTCTGGTTCCTTCTCACCTTCGGGGCCTCTTGCAACTCACCATTCTCTCTCTCTCTCACACTTGTATCATCTTCCTCAATTATGCTCTTTTCATCCACTCAATTCAACTGGAAATGGGGGTCAACTATGGTTTTACCACCTCTAGTCACCATCATACAATGTGCATCGTTCTTTGATTTTGGACAAGAGTTGCTAGGGGTAGTGTACCCTTTTGTCTAGGTTCAGTGAGCGCTGACAGTTGCCGGTTGGTGTTCAATCTGCTTGATGGTGGTAGCATGAGATTCCACTTTCTGACCCATACTTGATAAGTCACTCCTCGGATCTCCCTTAGTTGATCATCAGTGTACCTCACCTTCTTCAACATCTCAACCATCATGCTCTCCAACTTTGATTGACCAACTTCCCCTTCCCGTGTGATGGGAGGCACATAGATTCCAGCCCGGTCACATAAGATCCATCATTTCATCTCCAATCTCCTTCACGCTCACGACCTCAGCTCCTATCTGGAACCTGCTTTTGTTGTGTTGTCTCTATACTGTTCCAACTCTGATTTCCAGAACTTAGTTCCAATTTTCTTGTCTAGATGCTTGGGAGTTGGTTCGAAAACCTCCATCTCGGTTATCTAGGAAGTTTGTCTCTTCTCAGAATCGAGTGATCGCCTCCTTGCTCCCTACCTTGAGTTCCCACTACATTGACCTGTTTTGGATCCAGCTCCCATAATGTGCTTTTTTTCAGCAGGTCCAATGATGTGCGCATGTGAGCCAACTCCCCGGTCGTGCTCTTTCTTATTTCTTCGCGTTGGTCTGCAGTCAAACCAACAACATATGTTCCTGCCACGCATCAGCCTCTGTATGCCAGGCCCTGTTTGTCTTAGTCACCTTATCAAGGATGGCGACAGCTTGCTCCCAGGGTGACTTATCAATGCTCCAGCCACCGTGTCTGCTACAGTTTTGTGCTATTGTTCAGAGACTTATAAAAAATTTCCAACAAACTATCATTAGGATTTTGTGGTTAGAGCACTTTGTCAACTTCTTTTTTGAATCTCAACCAAGCCTATGAAGTGCCTCAGTATTAATCTGTCAAAAATTATAGATCTCATCCTTAACGTAAACATCCTGATGGGGGAAAGAATCTCTCCAAAAGGCCTGTTTGAGTTTTCCAGTTGGTTATGGAGTCTTTGGGCAACTCCGATAACCATAAGGTAGCTTCCCTTGATAGAGAGAAAGGGAAGAGTCTGAGTCGTATTGCATACTGGCTTACTCCGGGCAACTTGTACGCCTTGCATATTCCTACGAAGTTCATTACAAATACAGCCATCTACTGCGTGACCATTGAACACCCCTCTCTTTCATGTTTAGGAAATTGAATCATGGTGCTCGTAATATCAAATTTGGCACTAGGGGGTAGTGGTGGTAGCACGATTGCTCCAGCGTCGACCCGACTTCATCAATGTATGGGTCTTCATCATCATCGAAGATCTGAGGAGAAAATCTATGTGCTCTGTTTCCCCTCCCCTGTGTCGACCAACATTTACTACCTCATCTCTATCATTTTCCACATGCGAGGTAGGCTAGCCGAGCTAGCTCGGCTTGCCTAGCTTCTTCAGCTGTGCGGGCTTTCTTTGTTCATGGTTCTATTCTATGCAGTGCTCTCTCGATCTCTGGATTTAGTGGAACAAGGGATTCTACTCTGAGTTATTGGCATGACCGAGAACAACCTGTGGGTATTAAAAACAAAAATCGTAATTAAGGAAATAACTACCAAAAATCCAAATACAAGCTATTAAACTAGTCTCAGTCGTATTCCCGGCAACGGCGCCACTTTTTGATAAAGATCAAACCACACCTCTTATTGAAGTATGAAGCGGACTTTTGTCAATAAAAAACCCAACTAGAGGTTAAATGAACTCCACAGGAATATGGGAGAATTAGAGTATAACCGGTAAGGAACTTGTGAGGTAGTTATCAAAAGTAGGGGGACTAAAGAAAATCAATAATAAAAACAAGTATTAAAAATCTGGTTTTGAGTCAATATCAAAGGATAACTAGGATTTGTGTTCTGGGCGGGTTCATAAATCGCTTGGGTATACACTGTGATTATCACCAACACTTACTTCTATAGAACTGGATAATCTAGGTTTATTCAAACGACCGACCAATCCCTATTGAATGACTATACCAATCACTGACCAAGTCTCATGAGCGGTTTCAAACTTCTCGTTGTCACTAAGTCCTAGATTTAACTATCATGTGATCACTGTACTGCTAATACAATGATTATCAAAATCAAGACTATGTTGTAATTCTATTTTCCTAATCTCTACCTCTTAGTCCTAAGCAAGTAAAGAATTCGGGCATGTCCTAACGTTGCAATACTATTAAGAAATGTTAAGGCGAAGAGAATACAATATAAGTATTTGTATTGTTTTAAAATCACTTTGTACAACCCTAGCTTGTTAATCCATCATGGTTCCCAAACCTCTAGCTATGGAGGTTTTAGCCTTCTCATAGTTGTAAGATTGTGAATCGAATTCATGATAAAAACGTAAATCAATACTTAAAAGAATGAATGAGAAAAATACTTCCTTAATTACTCAGAAAATCTTTCAAGAACAAATAGTAAAAACACAAAGAATTTAAGAAAAGGTTGATCACAAGTCGAATAAACTCAATTCTCTCTTTCTCTCCTAAGAATATCTTCTCTGGTCTATTCTCATAAAAAATAAAACCTAAAAGTCTTTATACAGACACAAGAATCCTTTTCCTAGGCTAATAGGTGAATTTCCCATATCTGGTTCCTTCCGCCTTCATCACGAGTCAACCTACGACCCGTAGCAGCATCCTCGGCTTGTACCATCCTTTTGTACCTTGCATGACTGGCTGAATTTTGGCTAAGTGTTAAATCCTGGTACGACTCGTACCTCCATCCTACGATCCGTACTGGAGCTCCCAAGTGTGTCTTGACTCTTGAAACTTTGAAATTATTTTGAAGTTTGTCACGACTGCCATGATACGACTAATACCTTCATTCCATGGTTCGTACTTTCTTTTCATAGTCGGAGTCAGCTTCCTTATGCAATTTTTTTTATTCTTTTACGAATCCATCACCACGACTGGTACAAGATTGGTACCATTCGTACTACACCGTACATTGCATCTCTTCAGCACTAGCCTTCTGCAACTTTTCACGCTACATCATATGACTCATAGGACCTTCCAACGCTCATACTGTGGTATGCACTTTGGGCCTATTTTGCATAAATTCAGGCTTTCTTTTTGCAATTTTTAGGTCCAACACCAATTTATCCTGCAACCAAAGGAAAAGTTCCTTATATCCACATAAGCACACCTAAGTCCATGTTATTTTCTTAGTTTGAGTGTCAAAGTGTTGTAAATCCATAGCACGTCGTTGTAAGGGTGGCACGAAGCAGCAGTCTCTTAGCCGTCCAAGTAGGATTTGGCTATTTTAATTTTTACTTGACCCTAGACTCTATAAATAGGGCTATGATAGGGAAAAAACTCCATCTCTTTTCCATTCAAGAGTTCTTATGTGTTTCCACGCCCCTTTGAGACCTCGAGAAATGGACAAATTCCTTTTCTTAGGAACACATACAAGATTCGTCACTCCAAAAGGATAATGGTAACCCTACCATTAACTACTTCATTTATGAATTTCATAGTAATATAAATACATGTCCTACCGAGACAGAATTTGGAACTTGCTATCCTCTTGCCTAGCAGGCAAAGATTTACTCTCCGCGAAAGCGATAATCTATTCGGATCGATATGAGAGTCCAACTACACTGCCAGAATCCATGTTGTATATTTGAAAGAGGTTGACCTCCTTGATTCTCTCATGGTACACTCCTCTTCTTGTCGAGCCTCTTTTCTCCTCGGTCACAGAGACAAAATGTAGGACTGGTGCCAATGGGCTCATCACGAAAGAAAGGACTCACTAAGTCGGGATCAATAACTACTAATAGTCTAATATATCTAATATAATAGAAAATACTAATATAATAGAAAAGAACTGTCTTTTCTGTATACTTTCCCGGTTTCGTTCCTACCGCGGGCTTTACGCAATCGATCGATTAGATAGATATCCTTTCAACATAAGTCATCAAAAGGATCTCTGAGATCTCCACCAAAGTACGAAAGCCAGGATCTTTCATAAAATGGATTCCTATTCAAAGAGTGCATAACCGCATGGATAAGCTCACACTAACCTGTCAATTTGGGATCCAAATTCGAGATTTTCCTTGGGAGGTATTGGGAAGGGTTTGGAATGGAATAATATCGATTCATACAGAAGAAAAGCGTTGATGATTTTTTAAGCTAAGGCTAGGCAAATAAAGATTTTCCCCTTCTAAGTTATTTCTTCTCTTATCTCTGCCACTATTGCTTATAAATTCATGAATCTTGTGTGCTTATGATAATCATGAGTAGCTAAACTAACTAGTTCTAGGGTTTTGGCACAAACATGATGATTGATGTTTATATATAATTTATGCTTATTGAATTCTTTATACTTGGGTTATTTATTTTTTCTTGAGATTAATTATTAGTTAGCTTGATCACCTTTCAAATATTATCTGTGACTCGTTAATTGAACTTGAAAGAGGGAATTGCGAGGGTAATAAGAAGTAGAGCTTGTTTGTTAACCTTATAGAGAAAGGAGATCAATTCGCTATTAAGGATAGAAATATACCCTTTAACCCTTCTTACTTGATACAGAAAAATATGTGTCTACTTACTATTAGCTGGAAGACCATAGAGATGGTAGGCGTTAGGGATAGTCTAGTAGTCTTAGAGCAGCAAGATGCTCAACAAAGTATCAACCTGCAACTAGTAACTCAGGATAATAAATAATTATAATGATTTGATAACTATACCTGATTATTAAGTTGCCAAGACCTTGGACTTTTATCTCTATTGAATAAAAACCAACTGTTTCAAAGCTTTAAATAATTTATTTTTGAATTGTGGACACTTTAATATAACAAAACTCATGAACCAATCATCTTTTTAGAATAGTGGAATAAGAATTTAAATTAGAAAAATTCAATCTGGTAGGTCTCTATGGGTATGATAATCTGGATTTGAAAATCCTATATTGCTTGGATGACTGTATGTTCACTTGCGCATGCTTTTGACATATCAGTCACGATCTTCTTAGGTGATTCAGCTAGCTTGACACTATTTTGTTCAGCCTTTTCATCTATTTGTCTTTCCCTTTTCCTATAGATGTAAGTTCCTAGAGATTTCTCATAATGTCTACAAAATCTCAAAGCACTTGTGCAATTGCTTCGAAATGTCATCCTTGGCTGGTAGGACCTCCAAGGCTTCATGGAGAGCCTTAAGGGAGTCGGTTATCTCCAAGTCAACTTGGGTGATTCTTTTTTTGACCAAGGCTACTGTGTGTCTACTTCGTAGTTTTGACCAGTTAGGATCCCTTGGCTTGGTCAACTCATTTCATTTTCCTTTCAACCGTTGCTATTTCTTTGTCAATTTGTTCCATCTTCTCGAGTAATGATGTTTTAGTTTCCTCGATCATCAGGGTTGAAACTCTTTCCATTTTTAGGTAGCAAGTCAACTTTGGAAAAAGAAGAAAAAAAAATTTTTAGGAGGTCTGGAAAGTTCACAATGTTTCTGAGAAACTTGGACATGACTCAGGGAAAATGTGAACGAACTTTGTTGTAGTGGGCTCTATATGCGCTAAAAAGCTCTCTAAATGATTTTTGCATAGAGCAAATCAATTCTCCTTTAGAAAAAAACAATATATAATCACATAAGGACAATTATATCATGTAGCACAAAAACAGTATATAGCATGTCCTATATGGATGATCTTTTATGTCAAGGTGAGCTTCAAGCTAATTAAAGGATATATATTACATTTTGAGTCAATCCATTGCCCTCAAAATATTCTTCATTAATAATAACATAAAGTTTTTGCAATAATTCTAAAAATAGTGAAATAGGGATACATATTTAGGAAACAAAGGGGAAAATTGAGAAACATTCCCACGCAAGGGAAAATAAGAAATTAAATCTTTGTTATGTCGTGATGGTCCCTCAGGTCCTTGCCTCTTGTCTTTGTCCACTTTTCTCCAAATGAAGTATCAGTTTACTATTAAAGGGAAACCCGCTAATTGTGTCCTTTGCTCAAATTCGGATCTTTGAATGGACTCTGCTTATTCTTTCATGTGTTTGTCAAAATTAACTTAGCATCCTCTTTGCGACATGATCAATTCCTGGGCTAGATGACATATGACTCTCTTATCTTATGTTCGCTCCCTTTGATGTTCTTGCTTCCACTCTTTCATCACCTTTTGAAGCAAACACAATTGCATTCGTGCCTTGGATTCAACATCTTTTATTTGTGTGTGCATGCTTGATCCTGGAGTGAGAGTTCCTAGCAAGTGATCTTTCAACCATGTTTTATAGGTTTCGCTATACGTGGCTTGGAACCTATCTTCTGCCAAATATTCTTTTTAGAGAATATATATATTTTTCCCATTCTTTAGTAATCTCCCTAGCATATGGTACCGCATCTTGACCTTCATAATCAATCACATATTGGCTCATATCTCTTACCTGAGGAACGGTCGGAGCTTTTCTTCCAAATTGTCTTAGCACTCTATTTGAGGCATAAGTTTGCATCTCTAATACCGTAAAAAAGGAAACTTTCTTCCTCGGATGACAATACCTTTTCGAAGATGAAGTTCTGAACATCCATTGCACATTCTCTTCTATTAATTAGGAGAAGATTTGAGGCCACCCTCTCGTCTTGCCTTCATTGGAAGTGCAAGCAACTTAACCTTATGGGCCAAGTGAAATCCAAGGTCATCTCCTTCATTTTGAATAGTTAAGGCTTTCATTTTTCACCATGAAAAGGTGTTTGATCATCCACCATTGCAGTAGCAAATTACAACCTTGAAAAAATCGGTGTCTATTTTTGCATTTTTCCAATGACCGATAGATTTCGACTAGAATAATTGGGGCCAAACAGAAGTACTTTGTCTCATATCCTTTACCAACATGATAAAAGATTGTATAAGTAATCTTGACAACCCAGAAATCTATATCATGTCCTTGATCTTGGGAAACACCATAGTCCTAAAACAAATGGCAAAAGACAGGGTTCCGGTGTTGTCCCAAGTTCGGTAATCATGAAATTTCCTAAACTCTGCAACCACTTGATTGGACAAAACGTCGATAAAATTTTATAAGTGAAATATTTGAATCTTTTAGCCAATCCCCTTTGACGTGCCATTGCACTCTTTTTTCTTTGAAAGTTGACTTCAGAGGGATTAGGACATTGTGGTTTGGATTTTTCTTTGTTTCATGCACATCCCAGTAATGTCTAGAAATCTCAATTTTTTCCAACAGTTGGGGTCATTTCCACATCTCCAAACGAAAGACCATTCTTTCTCTATCCCAATACCAGTAAGAACTCAATGAACTCAGACCAAACTTTGATTTTCATTAGTGAACGTAAATGGCCTATGTTACTAGTGACTTATCTTCTTTTCTCGTTGTCAACTTAACCGACCGAATTGAACTGAATCCTACCAAGCCGATTATTAGGTAAATGGCCTATGGTGTCATGTTTTAATTTTTACTTGTGATTCACATGCTTATTTTAGAAAATACTGATATCGGACTGTACTGATATAGTAAAGAGAAAAACCGAGATGATGGGACGGTTTCAAAAATAATTTTGAATTATACAAAATAAAATAACCAAAAATATTGACATGGTATAAAAATTTATAAAATAATCATTTCAAACGTACCATTGACATCTAAGCCGCAACAGTACCTATATAATGATAATGAGTTAAAATTCTTAATTTTTTAATTAGATAATGTGTTTAAGTGTATAAAATAAAATTAAAGAAAAAGTAAGTTTTAAAAATGAATAATGTTGATCGTACTTAGCTTGATAAACAAAGAAATAAATCCCAACATACAGGAATCTTCAACCATATAATGAAATCACAGATAAGATAAACTAAAAGAAAAATTGATGAAAGATCATACTTTGAAAAACGTGCATTTTGATTAATCTATAACTTCTTCCTTTTGTGTCGCACAAGAATGCAATAATCAAATTGAATACCAATAAATATAGTCCATTAGCCATTTACCAAAATTTAAGCGGCCACGACTTAGTTGAATTCAAATTTCACTAATAGCTATAATCTAAATACTTTTATAATTAATAGCAAATAATTTTAATTATTTATCTCGCCTAATAATTATATCGCTTTTCAAAATATTTTTTTTATTAATTGTAATTAATGAATTACTATCGTGTCTAAAAAAGGGCTCTAACTTTGTGTATATTTGAACTTGGCACTATCTCTTAAGCAAACTTGAAGAATAAATTATATTTTTCATATTCAAATTTCTACATTTGACCAAACTTATCTTTTTTAAACCATATCTTTTCAGAAGAATTAACTTTTTGAAGATCACTTATAATTTTTTTAAATTTTATAATCTTTTCAATTAAAAATATAAAAACAGAAAAAAGAATATTAAGTTATAAAATTTCAAATATTAAAAAATTTAAAAATTCAAAATTATATATATATATATATATATATATATATATATATAAAGCAAATAGAGAATAAAAATAGTTTAAAAATAAAAAAACAACTCAAAAGTTTTAATTTAATTTATGATTTTTTTAATATTTAGTTTTTTTTAATTTACTAAATATAAAAAGAATTAGTATGGAAGATATTATAAATATGTTGCATAGTTTAAACAAGAAAAGGATTCGTATGACGTAAAATATTAATCAATTTCAAAAATTTAAAATATTATGAGTTCCTACCTAATTCACGTGAAGAAAGATTTCAATAATCATAATCCTAGCTTATTTCATAATTCTAAATGGTAGAAAAATAATTAAATTACAACTTCGTCTTGGGTGAAATTTATTTTTAAGGATAAAAAAGATGAACAATATTTTGTTAAGGAGTTTCGTGCTTTTAATATAATACAATTTTAGTGTACATATTTTGCATGCGTACCTCTTACTTGAAAATAAATACTATAGAAAAAAAAATTTAGCTTTAAAAAAAAAGAAAACATTTAAAAAAATAAAAAATTTTTAATAAATTAATATTTTAAGAGATTAGAGATTTTTACAAAGTTTTATCAGTCAAATGATACAGAGCTTTGGATATACGTAAAATACAACAAAGAAAAAGATTATGCAAAATTTTGGAGTAAGCTAGAATGCTGGAAGAAAAATAATGAAGAAAATAAAGTGAAGGGCTGATGAAAACCTTAAAAGTTGTAATGTTACGCTATTGATTTAGATTTCTTTTTTATTTTTATTCTTTAAAATCAAAATAGAAATTTAAATGTACCTTAAATAAGAATAAGTATAGAATAAAGAGCTCATTAAAATAATAAAATTTGATTGATAACACGTTGACTCGATCACCTTTTAACATTGTCAAACATATGTTTGCTCCTTAAGGTGATTATATAGGCATCCAGCTCCTAATTGTTTTGGTGCCAGCCGATGCAGAACACTTAAAATATTATAAATATAATTAAATATTAACTTTAAAAAATAGTAAATAATTTTTTTTATCTATTGTAGAGTCTTTTAATGAAATATAAAAAATTCAATCAATATTTTCAAAGACTTTCATTCTTTTAATATATTATAGATATAGATAGATTATATATTTATAAAAAACAAAAATATATAATTATATACTTTTATACTAGATAAATATATTATTTATATGAATGCAAAAGATATAATAATGTATAAAGATGTATAAACACCACTTGTACATTATTGCAAAATTACGCGGAAATTGAAATTGTGGCTGCATCAACCTATTGAGTTACCTTGGAGTTGCATATTTTTGAAAATTTCCTGATTTTTATGTGAAATTAAAGCTCCGATAAAACAAACCCTTAATGCTTTAAGTCAAAAGGATAAGTCAAAAAGGATTTTGACAAAGAATAAATCTAAATGATTACAAGAATTTTTACCATAATGGTTATAATTTTCTGTTCACGGTACTATGAACTGGTTTGTTATTGATATTTTTACTATTTTTCTAAAAAAAATTTAAAAAAAATTTAATTTATTTATTAGTTGTTATACATGATTTTACTTTAAAAGAAAAAGACTATATGATCTTTTTATCTTTATGGTCAAATTATGAATACAAAATTGTGGTCATTTAACCTAACCTCGAACAAATGAGTATCTAATGATATGGTCCAGTGAATAATAAAATTAATTGAGAATCATAATTTTTTTTTTCAAAATTCTAATTTTAGTGAAAGCAAAATATAGGTACTTTCTTTTTATTTGTGTAAGCTTCAGTGATCAGAGTTACAGATACCAAATGCCCCCTAAAATTAGTGCCCGGATACCTGATTATAAATAAAGTTTCGACATATGAAACATAATTCGTACCCCAAAGTTTTAGTAAATTTTAAGAACTATAAATTGTGTTACCTGCCAAGGGTAGGCTTACAGCAATTAATATTTCTTAATTTCGCATACTGTATTTCATATATATATGTGGCTATAAATTATTTGTTAATATAAAAGTTTAAAATTTAAAATTAAATTATTGTTAAATATAAGTTCTTATCCTTTTTAGGACCCACTGCAAAAAAAAACACATATATTGGAGGTTATTTGCATGTTACCCTTATTTTGGTGTGATTTTTAATTTTTGCCCTATAAATTTGTGGTCTTTAATTTTGTCATTCAACACTTTAAGTGAATAAAAAGTGGTCAAAATATCCTTAACAGCAAAATAAAAATAAAAATTCGCAGGGCATGAGTTTTGCCCAAATTATGGCTAAGGCATAAATTATGCTACTTAAATTGTGCTTATGCTAAGATCTTCCCTTTTCTATGCATAACTACCTTCATCTTATAATTTAATGTCTTATGTCATGACTTGTGCCTTTGGGGCCATGATTTTTTTTCTATCTAATAAACTTTTACACTTATGGCTTATGCCATGACTTGTGCTTTTGGGGCATGATTTTATTTTTTTTCCATCTACGAAATTTTTTAACCTAATTATTAAGTTGGCCAAGACCCTAGACTTATAACTCTATTGAATGAAAACCAACCATTTCAAAACTTGAAATAATTTATTTTTGAATTATGAACACTTTAGTATAACAAAACTCACGAACCAATTGTCTTTTTTAGAATAGTGGAATAAATTTAAATTAGAAAATAAATCTCGACAAGTCTCTGGTATGATAATCTGAATTTAGAAATTCTAAATTACTGATGATCGTGTGTGCTTGCGCATGTCATTGACGCATCAGTCACCGTCTTCTTAGGTGATTCAGCTGTTGGCACTCTCTTTGTTCAGCCTCTTCATCTACTTTGTCTTTCCTTTTCCTATTGATGTTAGTTCCTTGAGATTTCATGTCTGCAAAGTCTCAAAGCACTTGTGTGATTTCTTTGGAATAATTCTTTCTTTATTCATGTAAGACCTCCGAGGCTTTATGGAGAGTCGAGGGAGCTGGGTTATCTCTAAGCAAATTTGGGAGATTCTCTTCTTTTTTTGACCAACGCTACTTGTGTGTCTACTTCCGTGGTTTTGACCAACAAAGGATCCCTTTGGCTTGGTCAACTTACTCATTTTCTTTCCACTGCTGTTATCTCTTTGTCAACTTGTTCCATCTTCTTGAGTAATGATGCTTCAGTTTCCTTGATTACCAGGGTTGAAACTCTTTCCATTTTTAGGTAGAAAGTCAACTTTCTAAAAAAGAAGATAAACTTTTTTAGGAGGTTTGGGAAAAAGTTGTCAATGTTTTCTGAGAAACTTGGACTTGACTCAAGGACAATTTGAATGAACTTTGTTATAGTGCGCTCTATATGTGCTTCAAAAGTCAAATGATTTTTGGTATAAGAGGATCAATTCTCCTTTGGACAAAACAACATCTAATCACATAAGGACATTTATATTTAGTGTAGCACAAAAACAGTATATAATGTCCTATATGGATGACTTTATGTCAAGGTGAGCCTAAGAGAATTTGCAGATGTATATTCTATTTTGAGTCAATTGCTGCTCCCAAAATATTCTTTCATTAATAATAACATAAAGATTTACAATAATATTTTAAAGTAGCGAAATGGGGATACATATTTAGAAAATAAAGGAAAATTAAAAAATATTCCCATGCAGGGGAAAATAAGAAATTAAATCTTTGCTATGTTGTGGATGGTCCCTCGCCCATCCTTGTCTTCTTGACTTTGTCCACTTTTTCTCAAATAAAGTATCAGATTATTATTAAATGGAAACTCGCTAATTGTGCCCTTTCCTTAAATTTGAATCTTTGAATGGACTCTACTTGTTCTTCCATGTGTTTGTCTAAATTAACTAAGCATCGTCTTGCTATGTTCAATTCCTAGGCTAGATGACATGACTCACTTATCTTCTGCCTTTGATATTCTTGCTCCCTTCCATTTCCTTTGGAAGAAACACAGTTGCACTTGTGCCTTGGATTCGATATCTTCTATTTGTCTATGCACACTTGATCCTGGAGTGAGAGTTCCTAGCAAGTTATCTTTCAACCATGTTTTATAGGTTTCATCATACATGACTTGGAACCTATCTTCCGCCAAATCTAATTTTGAGAATATATATTTTTCCCATTCTTTAGTAATCTCCCTAGCATATGGTACCACATTGTGATCTTTATAATCTATCACATCATTTGCTCAGTTGGAGTTAAGTGATGGGGTGGAATTGGGAATGGAGGGAAGAGAAATTTAAAATTAAAATTTATGAATTTCATATTGATTTCTTTCAACTTTCAAGTAGGTATACTAATGACTTGAAGCATATCTTCTAACTATTTGTCACCCCCGCCTTGGGGGGTATGACTTGACATCTGGTGCCCTAATATGACCTAGACTGCTAAACTGGTGAGCCTAAGCACATCTGGTGCCTGGTTGACTCTATCTTCGTATTCCTGGAATCAACGTGGTTATATAACGGCTGTAAATACAGCCTCCGACCGACTGGGCCTATAGCCACCTGTATATAATTCAGCTAACCAGAATCCTACTCTTATAGGGAAAAACCTATGCGGGCCGACAAGGCTACCTGGTGCTGTCTAGTTATCTGTAACTCAACATAAAGAATACTAGATATCTACGTGACCAGCAAGGTCACCACTACTATCAGAATATGGCCCCACACGGCCAACATAATCAACAATACTAAACACCTGAACAACGCACGGCCCCACACGGCCGGCACCTCACTGACCACAGGGTGATATATATATATATATAATTTGCAAGC
This sequence comes from Datura stramonium, assembly GCA_018107945.1. NCBI lineage: Eukaryota > Viridiplantae > Streptophyta > Magnoliopsida > Solanales > Solanaceae > Datura > Datura stramonium. The sequence continues at coordinate 126,978 of JACEIK010003881.1, forward strand.
CTCTATGAGTACTGATAAAATGGTCGGGACAGGGCCCCGTCCTACCCATACTATACAACAAAAGAAAGAAAATAGACCTCTAGCTGTCTAGCTCCGGATGACAGGAGCTGATGACTCAATGAGCTGGCTGAAATCACAAGGATCGGCTCGTCTATGAGTACCTGCAGGCAATGCAGCGCCCCCAGACGGGCGTCAGTACCATTGGTACCGAGTATGCAAAGCAAACTGAATACATCTGAATATAAACAACATAACTAGAAGCTTTAAAAACAAGAAATATCTGATCTGTAAGAACTGTTGTAATCTGAATCAAACTTTCGTACTGTGAATGAGGCAGAAGCATACCTGGCGACGTGGCGACCTGCTGTCTATTAGCTCATATATAACATATAAATACATATATATAAATAAGCAAGAACCAATACCAGCCCCCATAAGCCTGAAGGTGCCAACCAATCAAACAATCTAATATACCTTACCCGGGTCAAAACCATCCAAAAATAAGTCACTCCACTCATCTACAAACTACGAGCACCTTCTACCGGCCCCTGGGTCTCCAACTCGAGCTATGGCCTCTGATATAATAACTGTATCTGAGCCTGGAGGACCTCCTGTACTGTATCTGTAACTGTAACTGTATCTGTAACCGAAATCTGGTTCTGGCGCAAGCACACAACAGGGTAAACCGTACTGCTATGCTGATCAGCCTGATATGGGAAAGCTTCATCCCATCTTCGTCCTACTGGTAGATGGCATGCCACTTGGAGTGATGTATACCCACCCGACTCAGTGGGCGACACAGTTACCAACCCAGGGGCAGCGAGACGCTCAAGGGTGCCTCACGACACAACAAGTCTCAACAATCAACAATCACATATATAGCAAGCATGTTTCAACTGAAAATACTATCTGCAGTCTGATTTCTTATTCTGAACTCTTTCTGTGTTATACTGATTCACGACTTTATACTGAATCTGGGATCTTATCTGACTGTATGGTTGCACCAGAGCTAAGATACTATCCGACTGTGATGTATTATACCTGTAGCCAAGATACTATTTGACTGTACTGTATCCCTGATATTATCTATTGTCTGATTTACTTTACTAGCTTTTATTCTAAATATATGTCATATTATTATAAAACATGCTTGCTAAATGCATACTGGGCTATACTGAGCCCAAAATGATATCACACCATTTACCGCTTTACTAGCTGACTGAATATGATATAACAACGCAAGACAGGTTTGCTGAATTCGCACAAAACTTCAATATTCGACTTTGGGAATTCTATTACGGAGTTTACTGTATTATACTAGGCTAAAGTTACTAACTTGCCGAAGAAACTGCTTTACATACCTTCACTTCGGATTATCCGGTCTCCATGGCGAAGCTCGGTCAGTACTCCAGCTATTTCTCCCAACCGCATTCACATATACATCAATTAAAACTAAATACACTAAAATTCTGGAAGAAAACATCACTTTCGATATATTTATAGCCCAAAATTTGGCTTATCGAAAATGATCGAAAACTTGGTATTTCTCAGTCCGGTAAGGGAGAAATATCTACTAAGGCTAGGAGTACATTGACACTAATTTGGAGCAATTTCACTTACCTTAGCTCGGTAGCGCGCCGATTTGTCGGCCGAATTTCGCGAAACTAAACTCGTAGGAATGCGTTCTTTGCTGCTAAATACCTCGGTATCTGAGGTTAATTTGAGTTTGGACCGCGTTTGATGTATTCGGACGAAAATTATAAAGAAATCTCGTTCCTCTCTGCTTCGCGGTTTCTAGAAATTATGAGGATTTAATAAATTAAACCGAAGTTGGAGGCTTTTTATACTTGAGCCTGGACAAGGCCAACGTGTCACGAAGCCAACGCGAAGGCTCTCCCTCCGTGACACGTTGCCATCGTGGAGGGACTCTACCCCGGCTCCTTCCGCGATGGTTCGATGAATTTCTTATCCGGTCTTTTCCCGGGCCTTTTTCTAGCATGTATGACATTCAAAAACTCCTAACCAACATGCGAATAGGTCATCTATGTGTCGAGAACTTTACGGGGTGTAACATTCTCCCCCCCTTAAGAACATTCATCCTCGAATGTAAACTCTTACCTATAGGACTTTCCAATTTACTCAACTTGTTTCTAGAAAAATTTCGGCAGAGTTTCCCCTATAATATGGACTATTCCAAAACCCTGAATGCAGAAAAGTCCAATATAGGTACTCCACACGATACATAGTATTCATATGAAAGATTAAAATCGATCATCTCATTTATACATATAATATAGGGCACTGCATAAAATAACAATACTAGCATACCTGTTGCCTGACTAGGCTTGGAACAAGTGAGGATATATGGTTTTCATATCTTCCTCTGCCTCCCAAGTCATCTCTTCTCGGTTCCTATTACGCTACAGTACCTTGACAGACACAATATCCTTGGTTCTCACCTACGAATCTATTTGTCTAAGATAGCTACTGGAACCTCTTCATAGGCCAGTTCTTCCGTAACCTGGATATCCTGGACTGGGACTGCTCTAGATGGGTCTCCTATGTACTTCCTCAGCATAGATACGTGAAAAACCGGATGTACGGATTCTAATTCTGGAGGCAAGTTCAACTCATATGCCACTTGGCCATTCTTCGACGAATTTGATAAGGCCCAACGAACCTTTGACCGAGCTTACCTTCTTGCCGAATCTCATCACCCTTTCATCGGAGATACTTTCAGAAATACCAGTCATCACATCAAATTCCAGGTCTCTGCACCGCACATCAGCATACGATTTTCTGGCGGCTCTGTGTAGTCAGAGGCATTTCCGATAAGCTTTACATTTTCCTCTCGAATGAATGATGTTTGGCCCACCAAGGACTTCTCCCACTTCAAACCAGCCAATCTGGCGATCTGCATTTTCGCCCATATAATGCTTCAAAGGGCGTCATCTGGATAGCTGAGTGATAGTTGGCTATTATAAGCAAATTCAATTAATGGTAAATTCTCATCCCAGCTGCCACCGAAATCTAGCACACACGCCCGAGCATGTCCTCAGCACCGGTCAGTGCGTTCAGCCTGTCCATCTGTCTGAGGGTTGAATGTTGTGCTCAAATTAATCTGCATTCCCAGACCTTTTTTGAAATGACTGCCAAAATATAGCTATAAATTGTGCTCCCTGTCCAAAATAATAGATATTGGCACTCCATGTAATCTAACTATTTCTTTGATATACAATTCGGCATAATCCTTGGCATTGAAAGTAGCTTTCACTGGCAGGAAGTGGGCTGATTTCGTCAGTCTGTCAACTATTACCCAAATGGAATCATGCCTATGTCTGGTACGGGGTAATCCTGCTACAAAACCCATGTTCACTGCTTCCCATTTCCAGAGAGGCACGGCTATGTCTCGAGTTAACCTGCCTCGGTTTCTGGTGTTCCGCTTTTACCTGCTGGCAGTTAGAACATTGGGCTACAAATTCGGCTGCTTTTCATACCTGACCACCAGTAAATTTCCTTAATATCATGGTACATTTTCGTCGCACCGGGTGAAGAGAATAGCGGGCGTAATAAAATTCTCATTCATAATCTGCCGATTTGTTTCTGTGAAACAGCCTAGAACACAGAGGCGGCCTACACGCAGCACTTCATCCTCAGTTATCTGAAAATCTGGCGCTTTACCTGCTGAATTCTGTCCTTAAGTTGACCAGGTCAGGATCTTCATACTGCCGTCTTTACCTCCACAACTAATGATGACACTGCTGTGTTCTGAATTACCGCCTGTCGTCCTCTGTTTCTGCTACACGAGCGGCTAAACTAGCTAATTGGGTATTTCCCGAGCCAATTCCCGTTGTTCGGCTACAAGTACACCAAACTCCCAATAGATTTGTGACTATGAGTTTACATTAAGCATTGGCTCTTCTTGATTGGTACAAAATATTCATATTTAGAGAACTTGGCATATAATTAACGGTCAAATCAAGCTTCTTTATGCTAGAGAAACCGATAGGTAATCCACCGGTATAGCTAGAACTTATCTGGCCTTCTGCCGCATGCTAAGACTATTTGATGCTGGGATAACTCTAATCCATTTATTTGCACACCATGTGCCTTTATCTGATCAGAGAATCCTGATAATGACTGCGATCTCTAATAATCTGGGCTGCATAAACTTGAGTAATCGAATAGCTGGGTTGAATGACCCGAATGTTGCAGTCTAACAATGCTCTAAATGTCCTACTCGAGCATCTGTAGCTCATGCATAACTGCGGAGTTGTGGAAATCTAGCTATTTCGTTCTCCTAATTGGAGCATCAGGAAGAAGCTAACCACTTACTCAGCGATCCGCCCTTGGATCTTCATAGGAACCTACCGATCTCCTTGTCTTAGTTAAACACTGTGCTAGCAGAGTGCTACCACCCTTACGCCTTGTGCGTATCCACTTGTATTTATACTACTGTTCTGTGAAATTCTCGGTCTTATGAGCCATTCTATAAAGACTGGCCTTCTGCTAGGCTCTGTATCTGAATATCTTACGAGAACCAAACCTGAAGTATCAGTCTGTCACTAACTACTGATGTGGACCCTTTCTTGGGGTGCCCATGAGTTTGTCTGACTGGGACGGCTGGCTGACTTGCGAGGTGTTCCACATAATAACTACTAGGTTAATTAAGGCCGACTCTCACCTACAAGGCTGGGAAAACAATGTACGATCGCTTAACATACTGGAAAAATTTCCGGGTATTGCTAACCTCCGAAGTATGCTTATTCGGTCTCTAATTCCGTTCTGGCACATGCGATAATGTTACTGATCTTTAGGATGCTTCCTGCTAATACAGGCGCCGCTGGTGGTTAGACCAACTGTCTAACTGTGCCTTATCATCTAACCACCTGATTTAGGCTACAACTCTGTAAGCTTCGCTTCCAGACCGCAACAAACACATAAGTTCGTTAACTCAATAAACTGGAGAACCGAAAGTTTCTATGGTTTCATACGAATCACACTTACATACCCTCTTCTTGGCGAGGGTCCTGTTGTACGATCTGTATATACTTCCTAGCACTAACCAGAATCTGTGTGTCTGTAACCCCTGTTGGCAGCTATTCACACCATATCTAATATCTGTACATATATATATATATATATATATTAATAAATTATGTACGGTCCATACTGAATTTTATAGTGATACGTAATCTCTGACATATTTCTTACTGAATTTCATACTGCACATGATATACCGCTTCTACGATCTAATGATACCTCCTGCCCTCTCTTATCATTTCATTGGATTTTCATCCCATTCTGGAAGCAACAAACATATACTTAAGTTATGGTCTGCTGTTTGAAATTCTCGCCACACTTGCTATGTGGGGTCAACATTCGAATCTTGTGGCCTTACTTGGCATTATATTGAGAGCCCATGACTGTCTGTTGGGTCTTATCTCCAGGTCGCACTAGATTAGAGTCTCGTGTCGGCAATTTCTAACTTCTCTGTAGGCGTGACATACCGCAGCATTCCTCTGGAACTGCAATCTTACTTCATTCTAACTGTCAGTCCGAGGCTTAGTTCTTAATACACGATATTCTATCAATCTGGGGGTGATTCTAATTTCCCACAAAATTGCAGTATTCCCCGCTTCTTCCCCTTATCTTGCTTAAGTTGAGCTCAGTTCAAGATACCGCCTTACATTGTTAATAAGATTACTGGTCAAGTCCCAGCTTATACTTCTTCTAAATTGCAGTCAGACCCATCTGATTCACATGACCTCTCTACCTTCGGTATCACAACCGAAATCATAACTATTATCTTGCAGGTGCATATCCTGCGTTGTTAGCGTGTTATGGCGGACTTGGCCTTTTCCTGACTCGAACTTGACTATTACCGGAAGTCCATCACCGACGGATCTCTTACGCCCACTTTAAGTAAGCTAATAGTCTTACTTGCTCTTCTAACTTATTACCGTGAGGGTCTGCACAACTTACGTAATCATAGGGCTCTTATGCTTTCTAACACTTTCTAGAATCAACCAATCCCTCTTTCACTACCGCTTACTTTGGGCAACTCCTCACCTCACTCCTATGCCCTTTACTGTACTGGAATCAAAATCAAGAGGTAAGAATAGCCTTTTCTTATTGCAACAAAACGGAAACATGGAACTGTACCACATCTGGAAAAGATGAGATGGGAGTCCTGCATTTCCCTCTTTCTCACACTTATCTGATAATCTGGCATTGTCTATTATCTTAATCAGATCTTATATATCTAATAATAAATCAACTGCTTGTACGTTATGCTTCTAACTTCCTACTCGAAGTTATAGAAATATACTGAATGGTACTGATAAAGGTATCAGCATTGAAGGTCTCTGATACTTCCTCATGCTGCTGTACTGGCCTTTGCACTGGCTGGTGCCCTTCTGCTGCTATATCCAATCTTCTGTCTGCATAGGGTATCGCTGATCTGACTTTTTGTATCTGCTGTAATCAAAGAGTATGATAAGTTTAGGGACTAACTCATACTGTACCGCTCTCAGCACACTGAATGAGAAGAAAGATTAACCATCCTATCATGCCTTGCAGCCTCCTGCCTATAGTATGTGGTGCACAACACATCCATAGATTAGACTCTACTTAGCACGGCTTGCAGACTCCCGAGACACGACCTGCTCTAAAACCAAGTTTGTTACGCCCCGCCCTGGGGGGTAATGACTGGCACCTGGTGTCCTATTAGGATCTGACTGCTAAACTGCAGCCTAAGCTTATCTAGTGCCTGGCTGGCTCTATCTCAGATTCCTAGAATCAACAGGCTATATAACAGCCTGTAAATACAAACCTCCGCCGACTGGGCCTATAGCCACCGTATATAACTTCGCCCCAACTGTAATCCTACTTATAGGGAAACCTATGCGGACCGAAAAGGCCACCATGCTGTCTAGTTATCTGTAACTCAACATAAAAGAATACCAGATATTCATGACCGGCAAGGTCACCACTACTATCAGAATATGGCCCCACATGGTCAACATACGAAGCATAACTGGTTAAGGCCCCACACGACCGGCACCACTAACCACTGTGGGATATATATTTATACACCTGCAAGCCTCTCTATGAGTACTGATAAAATGGTGGTCGGGACAGGCCCCGTCCTACCCATACTATACAACAAAAGAAAGAAAATAGACTCTAGCTGTCTAGCCCGGATGACAGGATCTGATGACTCAATGAGCTGGCCGGAATCACAAGGGATCGGCTCCTCGTCTATGAGTACCTTATAAGTAATGCAGCGCTCCCAGACGGGCGTCAGTACCACTGGTACCGAGTATGCAAAGCAAACTGAATACATCTGAATATAAACAACATAACTAGAAGCTTTAAAAACAGGAAATATCTGGATCTGTAAGAACTGCTGTAATCTGAATCAAACTTTTCTCGTACCGTGAATGAGGCAGGAGCATACCTAGCGACGTGGCGACCGCTGTCTATTAGCTCATATATAACATATAAATACATATATATAACAAGCAAGAACCAATACCAGCCCTATAAGCCTGAAGGTGCCAAATCAAACAATCTATATACCCCTACCCGGGTCAAAACCATCCAAAAATAAGTCACCCACTCGTCTACTAACTACGAGCACCTCTACCGGCCCCCGGGTCTCCGCCTTGAGCTATGGCCTTTGGATATAAATAACTGTGCCTGAGCCCGGAGGACTCTGTACTGTATCTGCAACTGTAACTGTATCTGTAACTGAAATATGTTTCGGGCGCAAGCGCACAACAGGGTAAACTGTACTGCTATGCTGACGCCTGATATGGGGAAAGTCATCCGGCCTTCGCTCCCATTGCGGCGGCATGCCACTCCTTGGAGGACGTATACCCACCCCGCTCAGTGGGCGACACAATTACTAACCCAGGGCGGCGAGGACGCTCAAGGGTGCCCTCACGACACAATCAAGTCTCAACAATCAACAATCACATATATAGCAAGCATGTTTAAACTGAAAATACTATTTGTATTCTGATTTCTTATTCTGAACTCTTTCTGTGTTATATGGATTCTCATACTACTTTATACTGAATCTGGGTTCTTATCTGACTGTATGGCTATACTGTAGCCGAGATACTATCTGACTGTATGGTTAAGTACTGTAGCCAAGATACTATCTGACTCGTATACTATACTGTAGCCAAGATACTATTTGACTGTACTGTATCTCGATATTATCTGTCTGTCTGATTTACTTTACTAGCTTTTATTAATTTATGTCATATTATTATAAAACATGCTTGTTAAACGCATACTGGGCTATACTGAGTCTGAAATGATATCACGCCATTTGGCACCGCTTACTAGCTTTCGACTGAATATGATATAACAATGCAAGACAGATTTGCTGAATTCGCACAAAACTTCAATATTCGACTCCGGGAATTCTATTACGTTGTTTACTGTATTATACTAGGCTAAAGTTACTAACTTACCAAAGAAACTGGCTTTACATACCTTCGCTTCGGATTATCCGACTAACGGGCGAAGCTCGCCGGGCATCTGCCTATTCTAACTGCATTCACATATACATCAATTAAAACTAAATACACAAAAATTCTAGAAGAAAACATCACTTTCGATATATTTATTGCCCAAACTTTGGCTTATCAAAAAATGATCGAAAACTTGTTATTTATCTAAAGTCCAGAAGGGAGAAATATTCACTTTAAGGCTAGAGTACATTGGACACTACCTCTGGGAGCAATTCCACTTACCTGCCTCGGTAGCGCGCCGACGTATCGGCCGAATTCGCGAAACTAAATCCGTAGGAATGCTCCCCTTGCTGCTAAATACTCTGCATATGAGGTTAATTTGAGTTTGGACCGCGTTGACGGCGTATTCGGACGGTGTACCATAAAGGAAATCTCGTTCCTCTCGCTCTCAAGTGGTTTCTGGAAATTATGAGGATTTAATAAATTAAACCGAAGTTGAGGCTTTATACTTGAACCTGACAGCCAACGTCACGGAGCCAACGCGGAGGCTCTCCTTCCAGACATTGCCATCGCGGAAGGGCTCGCCCTACCCTTCTACGATGGTTCTAAGGATTTCCTATCCAGTCTTTTCCTGCCTTTTCTAGCATGTATGGAATTCAAAAACTCCTAACCAACATGCAAATAGGCCATCTATGTGTCGAGAACTTTACGGGGTGTAACACTATTAAAGAGTTGAAAAGAAGGTCTTCTCTGCGCCACGCTGTTGCTCGCTCGCTTTCGGATTTAATTTGATTTAACACCTGATCTGATTGATTGATCAAACACTGTTAGCATAGAATTTTTCTGAGGACGGTGAGAGATCGAGCACCGCGAACTAACTCATCATGAATGCCACACGCAAGTTTGTGTCAAAGGCTTTTTCCAAGGTAATAATGATACAACCTTCTGAATAAGCACAGCCACCAGTTAACTTCAGTTCTTATTATAAACAAAGTGCCTTTTCCTTCATTTAAAGCACTTTTTTAGACTTCTGCTAAAGTAATTTAAATTATTCTGCATATTTTGGAAAAACCAAAATTTGAGTCTATTGTGTGATTCATTACCATTCTTTGAGTTCAACGGGTTATTGGTGTTTGAGGTACTGCTATACCATTAACAGGTTAATCCGTTTTATCCTGGGAGGAAGTAATCTAAAAATTCGAGTACAGTGAAGGGATTAAATTCCTTAAGTACACACAGTGAATTCTGGACTCGGATATTATTCATTTTCTTTACTTTACATATTTGAACATAGGACAACAACAACTCATATCTCTTACATGAGGCACGATTTGTTTCCTTCTAAATTTCCTTAGCACTCTATTTGGGCCATGAGGTTGTATCCCTCTAATATCCATAATTGATCAAAAAGGAAACCTTTCTTCCTCGGGTGACAGCCTTTTCAAAGTTGAAGTTCTTGAACATCCATTACACATCCTCCTCTCTTAATTCGGAGAAGATTTGAGACCACCTTTCCTTGTTTGCCTTCTTCTTCGGAAATGCGTTAAACTCATGAAATCCAAGGTCATCTCCTTCATGGAGAAGTCAGGGCTTTCATTTTCACCATGAGAAGGTGTTTGATCATCTACCATTATAGTAATAATTACAACCTTGAAAAAATCGGTGTCTATTTTTTCATCTTTCCAATGAACGATAGATTTTGACTAGAATAACCGGGGTCAAAGAGAAGTATTTTGTCTCATATCCTTTTACCAACACCATAAAAGATCGCATAAGTGATCTTGAAGACCTAAAAATCTATATCATGTCCTTGATCTTGGAAAAACACCTTAATCCTTTGAAAATAAATGGCAAAAGGAGGGCTCAGGTATTGTCCCAAGTCCGATAAGCATGAAAGTCCCCCTAAACTCTTCAAATCCACTTGATAAGCCAAAACGTCGATTAAAATTTTGCAAGTGAAATATTTGGAATCTTTAGCCAACTCTTTGATGAGAAGCAACATATACAACTTTATCTTTAAAGTCGGCTTGTGAGGGATTTGGACATTGTGGTTCGGTTTCTTCTTTTGTTTCACGCATATCCCAATAATGTTTGTAATCCCGAATTTTCCAATGGTAGGGTCATTTCCACATTCCCAAACCAAAAGACCATCCTTTCTCTATCCCCCAATACCGAGTAAGAATCACAATGAACTAGGCCAAGCTTTGATTTTCATTAGCGAAGTTAAATGGCCTATGTTAGTGACTTATTTACTTTTCTCATTGCCAACTTAACCTAACGAATCGGTTCAAACCGTACCTAATCGATTATTAGGTTTCCTTTAATAAAATCATGATTTTTGTATAAATTTATAACTGTACCGATTAATTAGGTAGGTTTTTTATTTTATAAAAATAAATCAAAAAAATATTGAACCACATCGAATAAATTTATACATTAAAAATGTAGTTTATAGTATTAGCAAAAAAATTATGAAACACTAAATTTTTGTCTTGGGTCTGGGGTGATGGAAGTAACTATAAGCCAACAGGTGATTAATATCCAAGACTCAACTCTGAAATCAATTGTGCTATTTCTATTTAAAATAAATTAGTTCTAGCATCTTGAGTATAATCATGCTTCAACTAAAGTATTCCAACAATTTTGAGTAGAAAGCTATAGATACAGATAATTTTTCTTGTATGATTTAAATTTGTGTTATTGGATACTTAAATCTTAGTAGACTTAATTCTGAGTCCATTTTACTGACTTCTTCCTCACTCATGTGACCTAAACTTTTTGTATTTTCTTTATTTGATTTTTTACACTACTATAAAATAGTGAAATGAATCTCTATTCTTGTTGTCGTTCTTGTTCTCTTGCTTCATCTCCTTTTAAGCAATAAAAATGTCTAGAGAGTTTTGTCGAAGTTCTATAGAGGTATGCATGGTGTCATGTTTTAATTTTTACTTGTGATTCATGCTATTTAAAAAAAGTACTGATATCAAACTGTACTGATAGTAAAGAAAAATCGAAATGATGGGACGGTTAAAAAAAATCTAATTTTATTTATACAAAATAAAATAATTTAAAAATTGACATGGTATAAAGTTTATAAAATAACTGTTCGAACAGTATCAATGACATCCCTACCGCTTACTGTACCTATATAATGAGTATATATTCTTAATCTTTTTTAATAAAATAATGTGTTTGTGCGAGTAAAATAAAAAAATTAAATAAAAAGTGTAATTAGTTTTGAAAATGAATAATGCTGATTGTATTTAGAATAGATAAACAAAGGAAGAAATCCCAATATGCAGAAATCTTCAACTGTATAATAAAAACACGAATAAGATAAAACTAAAACGAAATATTGATGAAGAAATATAATTTTGAAAATATGTACATTTTAATCATGATTTTGATTGACCTATAACTTATTCTTTCGTATCGCAATAAGAATGCGATAATCAAATTGAATACCAATAAATATAATCCATTAGCCATTTACGAAAATTCTTAGTGGACGTGACTCAAATTGAATTCAAATTTCACTATAATGCACTAAATATTTGTATAATTAATATTAACTAATTTTAATTATTTATCTCGCCTAATAATTATATCAAGCTTTTCCAAAATATTTTTTATTAATTGCAATTAATGAATTATTATCGTGTTCATAAAAGGGATCTAACTTTGTTTATATTTGAACTTCACTCATCTCTTAAGCAAATTTTGAAGAATAAATTATATTTTCATATTCACATTTCTCCATTTGACCAAACTTATCTTTCTAGCATATTTTTTTTGGCAGAATTTTTTAGGAGCATTAACTTTTTTTAGATCACTTACAATTTTTTTTTTAATTTTATGATTTTTTATAAAAAAATCTTCATATTCACAAAAAATATCTAAAAAAATCAACTTTCTACTATTCAATTGTGAGGGAAACCAAGATATCTCATTTCACTTTTCTTTGCTCTTGCTATTCGCTCACATATCAAGTCCAAATAAGTGTCTATTTTTTTCTTTCGTAAAAGTGCATATTCTCTTTTATATTTTTGATTATTAATTACAATAAATATAAATGTTGCCGTGCTAATAATAGTAATCTTTAGAAAGTGATTTAATATATATATATATATATATATTATAAAACAAAAACATAGAGTATGAGAACCTAAATACCCTAAATATGAAATTATATGATTTTTTAAACTTATTTTAATTTACTAAATATAAAAGAATTGGTATGGAAGACATTATAATTATGTTGCATGGTTTAAAAAAGAAAAGGATTTGTAAAATTTTAATCAACTTTAAAATTTTAAATAAAGATTTAAAAAAGAGTAAACAAATAAAAAAAAAGCACACAAAAACACATAATAATTATATTTTGTATTATAATTCTAATATAATTAAAATATTATTAAATTATAAAATTTATTTTTTAAGGATAAAAAAGATGAATGATATTTCTCTAAGGAGTTCCGTGCTTTTAATGTTGTACAATTTTGTACATGTTCTGCACGCGTACTTCATTTGACAACAAATACTACAGAAAAAATAAATTTAGTTAAGCAAATTTCATCATTAATTTGTCACCAAAGAAAAATTTAATAACTAATACTTTAAGAGATTAGAAATTTTACAAAGTTTTATTAGCCTAAATGATGCAGCTTTGAATATATACAAAAAATATAACGAAGAAAATAATGCAAACTGGAGTAAGCTAGAATGCTAGAAGAAGAATGAAGAAAATAAAGTGAAGGGCCGATGAAAACCCTAAAAGTTGTAATGTTACGTTATTGATTTAGCTTTCTTTTTTTATTTTTATCTTTTTTAATCAAAAATAAGACTTTAATGTATCTTATATAAGAGTAAGTATAGAATGTAGAGCTTATTAATAATAAATTTTGGTTGATATCTTTTAGGAATCGTGCTAACGTTGACCTGCTTATTAACATTGTCAAACATATGTTTGTTCTTTTAGGTGATTATACAGGCATTCAACTCCTAATTTTATTGGTGTCAGACGATGTGGACACTTAAATATTATAAATATAATTAATTATTAATTTAAAAATATTTTTAATTTTTTTAATTTTTTTAATTTTTTTAATTTTTTTAATTTTTTTAATTTTTTTAATTTTTTTAATTTTTTTAATTTTTTTAATTTTTTTAATTTTTTTAATTTTTTTATTTTATTTGTATTTAAATATAAAATACATATTTTTATAAAGATAAATATATTATTTATATGAGTGCAGAAAAGATATAATAAATCCTTACAAGGATGTATAAACAATTCACTTGTACATTATTGCAAAATTATGTGAGGAAATTGAAATTGTGGCTATATCAACCCATTGTGTTATGTTGAGTTACATATTTGAAAAATTTCCTGATTTTTATGTGAAAATTTAGCCCAAAAAAACAACCCCTTAGGTGCCGTTAGTTAGGATTAGGATTGCTATATATGAATAATCTCTGTTATTTATGTATTAATTTTATACATTATTTGATTTTTAAATAAGATAAAATTTATTCATGTACAATTTTATACAAGATTTGGTTGGTAAATTTCAAATGTTGTATAAAAGTTATTCATATATTAATCTTAGGAAAAGGGTCAGATCTACCTCGACTTCAGTTTAATAGCTAATTTTACCCTCCGTCTTACTATGGGCTATATTTGCCTCTTCCGTCCTCAAACTATTCATTTTTGCGCCCTATTTAGTAGAAACTTAAAATACATCAAATTGCTCCGTTATTTTAAAATAAACTCAAAACTCATAATATAATCCGCTCCGCCCCGACTCCATCTTAACTGTAATAACTAAATTTCTAACCCAACCATCCAAATAAATAACCTCCATATTCTCCTAAAATGTCCAATTATAGCAGATGTTTTCACAAACGACGAGCAACGAGTTGTTGCATATACTGTGCCTTTCATCTCCATTGTGGATATTGGGTAAGAGTAAACTGTTGAATGTAGTAACCAACTTTGCAAGGATTACTTGAAAGTAAAAATAAGCACAAGCCAAAGACAATATTAGATAACATATAGTTATTGATGTCTCCACATGTGGAGCTATTATTAAGTGGAGTTTGGTTTCGGTGCTCTGACTCGAATGTCTGCCTAATGAGCATCAAAACTCTATACGCTTTGATTATTGAGGAGCAGAGGAAGCCGGGAAAACTCGCGAGTAATAAAGAAGATAGAATGTCCATTAAACTATGGAGAAGTGGGATTTCTTGTGCCTTCGTCTGTCACTGATGTTGTGTTTGGATATTTGGGAGAATATGAAAGTTTATTTATTTGTGTCGGTGGGTTAGAAATTTAGATCTATTTTATTTAAATTGGATTTGGGTGGGTAGGTTATATTATGGATTTATGAGTTTTACTTCAAAAAACTGTCACGCCAGTCTTGGGGGTATGACTGGCACCTGTGCCCTACTAGAACCTGAACTGCTAGACTACTGAGCCTAAGCACTTCTGGTGCTTATTGGCTCTAATTCTGATTACTGGAATCAACGGGCTATATAAAGGCTTTAAATACAGCCCCCGGCTGGCTAGGCTTATAGCCACTTGTACAACAACAACAGCAACCTAGAACCTCATCAACATAAGGGAACCTATGCGTGCCGACAAGGCTACCATGTTGACTAGTTATTTCTGAATTAAAATAACAAAATGCTACAGCTACGTGACCGACAAGGTCACTACTACTAACTGATAGGGCCTCTACATGGCCAACATAAACAACTAACATATGCACGGCCCCACACGACTGGGCAATAACTAACTACGGGAGATATATACACAATCTGCAAGCCTCTAAGAATATCGATAAGATGGTCAGGACAGCCCACCTACCCGTACTATACAACAAAGAAAATGATATAAACCTCTGAATATCAAGCTCCGAATGACAGGAGTTGATGACTCTGGCACTGGCTAGATCACGAGGGATCGACTCGTCTATAGGTACCTGCAGGCAGTAATGCAGCGCCCCAAACGGGCGTCGCACCACTGCACGAGTATGTAAAGAAAACTGAACATAACTAAATATAAACAACAATACTAGTGTAATTTGAGTAGCAGAAAGCATTCAACTGTCTGGACTGGCGGGACTGAAATAAGCTTATTTGTACTGAAGGTAAGGTAGAATCATACTTGTCGACGTGGCGATCTGCTGTCTATCAGCTAATAAATAACATATATATATATATACATATATAACATACAAGGACCTATACCAGCCCTCATAAGCCGGAATGTGCCACCAACACACGCCTATATACCCCTACCGGGTCAAAGCCATCCAAAAGTAAATCACCCACTCACCTACTAACTACGAGCACCCCACCGGCCTCCTGGGTATGCAGCTTGGGCTCTCTCGGGGCCCTGACTATAACTGTATCTGAGTTCGAGGACTATCGCGCCCCATTTTTCCTTCTTCAAGGAAAAGCGGGACCCAACATGCCCTTAAGGGTAGATTATTGAAGAGAGTCGCCATCTAACGAATTAAGGTGCGTTAGGGCACCGTTCTAAACTATGTTTTATTTCCTAAGTCACCAGAGTCGGGTAGTGTTTAATTACTCGAAAGGAAGGTGTTAGGCACCTTTCGAGGTCTACAAAGTGGTTCCCGGCCGTACTCATTAAATGGAGGATTTATCTAAGTGGATCAAATAAACTTATTTTAGCTTATATTACAATAATTAAACTAAATAATCAAAACAAGGGCAAATAGATTTAGGCAAAAATAGAATCTAAAAGCAAATAAATAAAAAGACAAACAATAAAATTCGAACAATTAAACAACCAAATAAATAATTATTTTAATTTTGGGGCCGAACCTCATAGAGGCGCCTACGTATCCCTTAAGGGAGATCAGGCCGAACGTAGTTCTACCTTTATTTTAACCTAACGGGATCACCCGGTGCGACTAAAATAATATTTCATAACTTATATTAGGAGTGTTTTTTAATTTAATTGATAAATTTTTAAATTCTAAAATTAAATTAAATTAATTTTAATTGTTAACTTAAAGCGTTTCTAAGTGGGAAAAGACCACTTAGTATGTGCCTACCTGTCCTAATCCTAATGTCCAAGAGGCATTGGACAACTATTTTTGATTTGGCTCTAAATCTTAAGGCTTTAAAACGATCATCGCCAAACAAGCACATAATACTAAATCAAATAGCAATTATGTTTTCAAATATGCCTCCATGATTTCTGGTATGAGAATAAATCCTACATACATGATTTCTAGTGAAAAAGGGACGAGACTAGTGTATGCAGCACATAATAAAACTTGTTAGACACAATATATAATTTAAATAAATCAATATAAGATTCTGCAGACGCAGAATTTACACTACTCTAGATAAATGTACATTTCATGTCAAAAGGATTAACATTTATGCATAATATTTTATTTACATGATCAGACCAGTTTATGACAAATAAATTAAGATTGACTTAGTGGCAGGTTTATTGATGCGAATAATAAGATACTTATGGATATAATTAATGATTAACTATCAACAGTGCTTGATTCAACCAGTTATTAACCAATTTTACGCCTACACGTAGGATATTTATACATGATAATTAACACAAACTAACATGTATTGCAAGTAATTATTATAGGCTAGTTTTACCCAAAATTAAAAATATAAGACATGCTTTGGAACAAATTGTTTTAATCCCTATGAACCTGATTTCTAGGAGTGATAATGTCTACGTTGCAGATATTATTTAATTTCTATGGGCATGATTTCTAGAAAAATGATTGTACTTGTATTGTTTTTTAGGGCAAGGCTACTAAAATTTAAACATAAACACCTACGAAATTTTGAATTATTTAAGACCTTATAGCATGATTTTTATGTGCATTAAATCAGATTATTTTAGTTCCTATAGGCATGATTTCTAATTAAAAATAAGACACAAAATAAACCCCACCCCCACAACCCTTTTTTTTCACTATCACATGTGTTTATTACAATTATTACAAACTAAAATAAAATAAATAACTACAAGACATGAAAAATAATAATGTTAGAATAATCTCGTAGCCCTCTTTTCGATCCGTCAACTCTTTCGATGAATTTCGGAATAAAGTAATACCTGCTTAAAGGTCAGTATAACAATAGATACATAATAATAATCTGATATTTTAATCATGAATTTGACTATACTTGGAAGAACATATTAAAAACATAATAAACATATAGTCATGAGAAGAAAGCAATCAAAGAAACCAATATGGTAAACAATAATCTGGTGAGGGTAAATAACCAACTGACGAACGTCAAAGTTGAAAGGAAAATCACGAATTAATGATGCAACGTACACCCTGATTAGGCACCCATCCTCAACACATCAAGATCACAAGAATAGCAAGGATTCCGAGCAGTGCTTGCATTGAGGGGGGTTGAGGAAATTATAGAAATAGAGCGAAGGGCCAGACAATATAAAATAATCCGTAAGTCTTTTATAATACTTTCATGATGAACCAAAGATAAAACCAAGCTCTATTGTTTAAAATTTCTTTTTTTTAAAATAAGTGAAGTCTGAATTTCTTTGAAAGGAGAAGACATACTTATATAGGCAATGAGTAAAAGAAGATAAAGGAAAGAAAGATATTAAAAAATCAATCACGGCAAATTTCTCATAATTAGGAGGGCTGAATCACTAGCCTAAATTAATCAAAAAAGGGCCATATAAAATAGATGAGAGTGACTAAGAAATAATATTTCTTTTCTATAATTAAACAAATACTAGAATTAATTAAGGGAAACAAGAATCAATCAAGAGATTTTTCCTTAATAAATCAAATAAAATAACATTAAAGAAAATTTATCATAATTTAAAAATGAAAGAAATAATCACATAGCTTTCCCCAAATAATATTTAAACATATATTCACTAATGAAATAAAGAATAATCTATCATAAATCTAGCAAACAAGAATTAAGAGATTAAAATCACAGCAAGGTCACCACAATTATGAGCATAAAGGGAAAATAAAATAAGATTAAACTACCATAAGTGGATGCATATTATAGAAGAGAAAATCTTAATTAATTCAATTATCACAAAATAATTCAGAAATATAAGAATCACATATTATATATTGACAAGTCAAAATAAATAAATTAATTAATTAATTAAATAGGGAAGACTTGTCAGTGATTTGATTATGAAAATTATTCTTATCACTGTATTTAACTTAATAAAATAAGCCGCCGAGGCAATGAACAACAATTGTTATCGACTAATCACAATGTTAACAAGCATAGAGTCTTACATAGTCTATTAAGTACACGCCACACATCAGTTGTGAATCAACATTATTAGAAATTTGTAGGAACATTTCACCCGCACATTTTCCGAGAAAGATCAAGCAAAAGTGTAGAGTCAAGCCAGCAAACATGTTCGTAAATGTCAATATGTCATGGGTATGCTTCAAGCTAGTAGAGTTTACACAATAACATATGGCAATATAATAATAAAACAATGCTATATTCACATACTAAGACTCAGCCTGGAATAATCAAATGCAATATAGTTAGAATTTCTATAGATCTAAGAGAATACATGTACGATAATCTGGAGGTAGGCAATGTGGATAATAATCAAAAAAACTTTCATGAATGAGCATGTTATCGGCAGAAATAATCCTAATTAATAAATAAATAAATAGTAATAATAATAAAACGAAAATGGAGACAGCTTTACGGACAGATCTGTGTCCAAACTTGTGCGTGAACCCCGAAGATCGGGTCCGTTTCAAGAGTTGGTGGTTCACCGGTTGTTTCGGTGGTTGATAAGAGGAGCGAGGGGAGTAAAGGGAGCCTGTATTCCGGCCAGCAGTAACCGAAAATAAAGAAGATGAAGGTGATATGCGGCGGTGTCGGAGAGTAAGGGAGGTCCAGCGACTATGGTTGTTTATAGGTGAAGGAGAAAATGGAGAGAGGGAGAGAGGGAGAGGGTGGCGCTGGTTGCATGTGGTCGTTGGGAAGAGGGGAAGGGAAGTGTCGGCTGGGTCTGTTGCCGGAAATTATGAAGGTTCGGGCGACTGCTTTGTGGTGGTGGTGACGACGCGGTGAAAGAAAGAGAGGGAGAAGGAAGTGAAGATGGTTGCGGTGTAGGGCTGGTGGCTTCACGGTGAAGGGAAGAGGGTGACGGGGAAATCGGGTGATGTGGCAGATGGTGATTTTTCCGGTGGTGGCCGGAGAAGCACCGGTGAGGGCGTTGCGCCGCGCGACTGCTAGAGAGGAAGGAGAGGGGTGATGTTACTTCGCCGGAGCAGTGGTGGCCGCTGAGGTGGTCCGTTATTGTTGTTTTGACCGGAAGTTATGGAGGTTTTCGATGGGTTGCCGGAGTTTATGGAGTACCTGCCGGGAAGTGGTGGCTTCTGTGGTGGTGTTTCGGGTGAGAGAGGAGGAAGGCGTGTGTGCTCGCCGGAGAAGACGAGGGAGAGAAGGAAGGGGAGAGATGGGCGTGCTGAGGTTAAGAGGGAAAAAATGAAGTAATGTTAGGTTTTGGGGTAGGTGAATAATTTAAAATAGAAAAATAGAGTTAGGTTAATCTTAGCTGTTGGATTAGATTAGATGAACGGCTAGGATTAAAAGCTATAAAGATGGGTCTTGGCGGGGTCGCGGATAGTTAACGGGTTGGTTTAAATTAAAATTGAATTGGCTAGGAATTGAATTTAAATAATCGCCAAAATTGATCAAAAGTGGCTAAAATTGGGTATAAATTGAATAGAAAGTGGCTAGATTTGAAATAAATTGGATGAAATTAAATAGAAAATGGCTATAATTTAAATAAATTGGATGAAATTAGAATTAGCTGCTATTAAATTAATAAATATACTACACTTGTAGATGATTTAATAAATAGATAATAAAATAGTTTAAATTATAGAAAAATCATATAAACATTATTATTAATAAATAAATTCTAAATTAAGAATACTTATGTAAATATCATATAATTAAATTATTATATTTATGAATAACTTAATGACTAGAAAATAAAATTAAGTTATCAAATATTATAAAAAAAAAAAAACCCCAAAAACAAAAAACAAACAATATAAAAAATATAAAAAAACTAAAAAAATTCATAAAATTTAGTAAAATTAGGTAAATAGTTTATTAAGTAAAAAATATATTTCAAAAATAAGGGCGCATATTAATACGAAATATATTATATACGACATAATTATTTAATATCAAAAATTAAAATTAATACGAGTCATATATGTAACTTGAAATAATTTTCACAATATTATGACAATAAATTATTTTATAAATGTGAAAGTAAGTCGAATATTTGCGTAAAATATAAATAAATATATACATATATAAGCAGCATATTAAGGCGTAGGTAGGTCAAAATTGGGTGTCAATAAGGACTCCTGTATCTGCAAACTATAATCAGATTTTGTAACCGTAAACTGCTCCTGGGTGAAAGCGCTCAACAGGGTAAGTTATACTGCTATGCTGATCAACCTGATATGGGGAATGCTGCATCTCATCTTCGTCCTTACTGCGGACGGCATGTCACTCCTGGAGTGACGTATTCTCACCGCGGGCGAGTCGACACAGCTGGCTAATCTCGGGCGGCAAGAAAACTCTAGGGGTGCTCTTAGAGCACAAACAAGTCTCAACAAAAAATAATCACATATAGCAAGCATGTTCGATCTGAAAAATACTATTTGTATTCTGATTTCTTATTCTGAGCTCTTTCTGCATTAAACCGATTCTCATACCGAGCTATACTCGTATCCGAGATATTATCTGACCGTCTGATATTGCTTACTTAACTTTTATTCTAAATATATCATAATATTATAAAACATGCTTGCTAGTTTCATACTGAACTCAATTCTCGATTTCTGTGTTCTTTCTTCTATAGTTCACGTGCGTTATTTGCTATACTAGATTACTAATCCTACAAAGGAACTAGCTTTACATACCTTTCGCTTCGGATTTCTACTAACTGTTTAGCTCGGTCAGTACTTCTGCTATGTCTCCCAACTGCATTCATATATATATGTTAATTAGAACTGAATACACTAATATCCTGAAAGAAAATATCACTTTTAATATATATATAGCCCAAACTTTGGCTTATCGAAAATGATCGAAAATCGCTATTTAAGTCCAAAAGGAGAAATACTCACTTAGGCTAGGAGTATATTGACACTAATTTGGAGCAATTCTACTTACCTTAGCTCGGTAGCATGATGATTCGCCGGCCGAATTTCACAAAACTAAACCCGCAGGAATGCTCTCCCTGAAGCTTAATACCTCACTACCAAAGGTTAATTCGAGTTTGGAACGCGTATAATGGCGTAATCGGAAGAAAATTTTCTCAAACCTTCGCACCCTCTGTTTCTCTTCGTGTCCTGGAAATAAAATGATGAAATGAAGTTAAAAACCGAAGTTGGAGGCTTTATATAGTTGGGACCTTTAAGTCGCATTCATCGAATGCGATTTATAAGTCGCATTCGTAGAATGCAATTTATAAGTCGCATTTGCCTTGCGACGCCGACTCTGGCGCTTGCCCAATCTTCCCGGGCCTTTTTTCTAGCATGTATGGCATTCTAAAACTTAACCAACATGCGAATAGGTCATCTACATGTTGAGAATTTACGGGTGTAACAAAAACGGCAATTTAATACATTTAGGATTCGTTAAATGAGGTGTAAAAATGAATAGTCGATGATCGGGGCAAATATAATCTAGATGACGGAGGGTAAATAGTTTATTAAAACTAAAGTAGAGAGGTAAATTTTGACCATTTTTCCTTAATTTTATACTGTGTTTGATTTGCTTTTCTAATTCTACATAATTAATACTCACATAACTTATGAGGAAATCTATGTATAATTTTATGTGAACAGAAGGTGGAGTTTTTTTTCATGTATGTTATATATATTTATGAATTAAAATTAATATTTTTAATTTTTTAAAATATTTAATTTCGATTTTAAAATATTTTTTAATTCGACATACTTTTTAAATTATCTCTTTCTTTCTGTGTACATTTACCTAGAATTTTTTTTTTTTAATTCGGTCTACCTTTTTTTTAGTAATATGAATATTTATTTTATTTGGTGTATATTTTTTGTTATTTGGTGCACATTTACACCTCCACCACTACTAAAAAATCACTATTTTTTCATTAAAAGTTTTCACTGAAAAATGTTAAATGGTTATTCCCATCAATAATCGGTGAGAAAAGAAAAAATAATAGTGTTTTCACATAGAAAAATCATGAAACTTTCCACTATTTCAGTGAGAAATTGTTTCTCACCATGTGTTTTTCCAGTGAACTGGTTCGGTGGAAAATGAGTGGGAAAATCATGTTTTATAACACAAATTTTTCATTGATTTACGGTGGAAAAAATCACTATTTCTAGTAGTGCATGTTCTTCTGTTTTTTTTTTTAAATAAAAATAAAACCAATTATATAATATCATTTTATACTATTTATCTACTTATTTATTTATTT
>JACEIK010003882.1:39400-54359 GCA_018107945.1 Datura stramonium
AATCCTAATGCTCATAGGACTATGATTACCTAAAATCCTAATGTCCATAGGACTACCTAAAACCCTAAGGTCCATCTACTAACAATTATATGGGCTAACACTCTGTACTTTCACTGTAACAGAGATGTGGAGTGGAAAAGGTTTCTAAGTTATCTAATTGAGATTCGGCAAGCAATTCACCCATGTTCTCATGCAAAGTAAACCAAGCACGATGGGTTACATGTATATTCCTTAGTTTAACCATCTTTAAAAGTAAAATGGGTAATATCACCTCTACTCCCAATCCTCTTACCACAAATATTTCAAGATTCTAAAGCTTAGCTATGGATGAAGGGATTGAATTTCCACCAGTTCGAGAAGCAAAGTACTTCAAATGAATAATAAATTGTATTTCACTAGGAAAAGTACCACCAATGTTGAAGGATTCCAAATCCAACACTTTAACAAGTATGAAGCTGTTAAATATGAAGGAAATATCACGCGGCAATAACAAGTTATCCGAATCAATCACATTGAATAACAAAGAGCGAACATTTGAGCGAGATGGCTGCCACAGATCAATCTGATCCTCAGAAGAATGAACAAACAACCGGTATTCCTTAGACTTTTCAGGAAATGTATCATCCATTAAATGGGGTTTGCACATGTTCTGCAGTACCTCCCGTGAATACTCCTCTGCCTCTCCCCTGTATCTGTTAAACAAAAAAATTAAATAAAAATGAGAGGTGAGATAAACATAATACAATAAAATCAGTATAGTTATTTATACCCATTGATCTGGAGAAGGAAATTCTCTTGTTCAAACTTTTCCAAGCAGAACTTATGCAACAGGTCATGAACGCGACATGTTTTCAGCTTTCCCTTGGGTCTCTTCACAACGCCCATCTCTAAATTTCTACTAATAAGATCTTCCAAGAGACCTTTTGCAACATCTTCTAGTCCTTTTACCTTGTTTGTATGTACAAAGCCCTCAGCTATCCACAACTGAGTCAATTTTGAGACATGAATATCCTTTCCCTTCAAAAGTCCTCCAAAATAGAGAAAACACGACTTCAGCTGGTGCGGTAAATTCCTGTAACTGAATCCGATGATAGACATGCTTTCTTCCAAGCTACCAATATTCAGCAAACCTAGACTTTCTTCTATTTCCTTCCACAATTCTGCTTTTATCTCTTTCTCTTTGAGAACACCAGCAACTAATACAATGAAGAGAGGCAACCCTCCACATATTTTTGCTATTCGAAACCCAGACATCAACAATTTCAGGCGGACAGCTCTTTCATTGAAACAACTCTTCCTGTAACAATGTCCAACTCTCATCATCTCTGAATAAGCGAAGATGATGGGGTTCACTTTCACATTTAGCATAATAGGCAACATTACTCAGACGAGTTGTTAGAATAATTCTACTCCCATCCTGAGCATCTTTGAAGCACATATATAGATTGTCCCACACATCATCAATGAGAATTAAGAATCTCTTGGTCAACAAGAATCGACGCATCTCATCAGCTAATTCTGCATCTTCTTTTTCATTGCGATCAATAAGCTTAAGCACACCATTCAAAATGGAAAGAAACACTTCTCTCCATGAATATACTTGCGTCACGCGACACTAAGCATGGAAATCAAAACGAGAGGTGATTACTGGATCATTGTAAATCTTCTCGGCAAGAGTAGTCTTACCAATTCCCGGCATGCCAACCAATGAGATGACATCTAGCTGAGGTGAACCTCCAAGTAGATGCTTCTTTATTTGGTCCATCGCCTCCTGGAAACCCTCTGTTTCTTCATTTGATCCTGGAGTATTAGCTGATAAAAATGGTGCAAGATAAAGGGAGGTATTTTTAACTTTATGCATTGTCACATCTATCTTCTTTCTTTCACATGTTTCCCTAACAACTTTAATTACAAGCTTTATATTCTCAATAGCTTCAGAAATCCAAAGAACTTTGTACCAGAGTGGATAAGAATAGGTCCAGCATGAGTCTCTGACATACTCCGCCTTGTATGCCATTGCAGTAACAGTTGTAAGACTATAAACTTCATCACCCTTATTGTAGGTTTCTGGGAAATGATCAGCCAATGATCTTAGACACAATAAGGCCTCCTTCACTGACCCAATTTGAAGTTTTAAGTTGATAACTGAATCGAGCTTAGGACTTAAACATCTCATCTAATTTTCCCAGGAAACACTCGAGAAATCCCAATTCATTTATCTTGGGGAAGCTATAACTTGAAGAATCTGGAACTTTGAGACAAATCATTTTGACCTCTGCCTCAACAAACTTGAGCAATTGCTCGACATCAGAGAGATATAGCCTGTAATACCAAGCAGGTGGATAATCCCTGATGGAGAAGAAACAAACATACTTTATATCTTGAACATGTTTCACAAGGTCTTTAAGCTCTTGATGCATATCACGATACTGTAAAATATCTGCAAGAAAAGAGCCCAAGTACACTAGTTTGTCTTTGACTACTAGGATCTGATTTTTCAGAAAAGGAATTGGATAAATATCACAGTTGAGGATCCTGTCCTGGTGTTTTAATAAGAAATTAATAAGGCCTTCTCCATCTGTCATGTTGTATGGTGATGAATCCAGAAACTCAAAGCATATATTTCTAAACTCTACCTTGACAGATTCAATCTGTGGTGGAAAATCAGATAACAGAAGCCCAGTTTCCTCAATGCTTCTTCCCTCCATGAAACTTCCATAACAATAACCACAGATTTGTGCTAACTTGTTCGAAGTCACTTCAGCATGCATTTAGACATCATGCAATTCATTAAAATCTGTGTATTGCCCGAGAACATCTATGAGAAGAGCTCTAAGATAAATAAGCTTTTCATGAGCATTTTCAATATATCCAGTATTTGAGTTGTGAAAGTGGCTTTGTGCTTTAGTAGATCTATCAAGCTTCCCTCAGACTCCATAAGCTTGAAAACCACAGTCAAACACTGAAGAACTAGATTTCCGTTCCTACTTTTGTTGCTATGCACAACATCCTCATAAGATAAAGAGATGGCCGATTTGGCCTCAATTGCAATAGTTCCAAATCCTTTCAAGAGATTATTCTGCTCCTTGCATCCACTGTACTGAACTAGAGGATCAAGAAGATATGTTACCAGGAGCAACAATCCATAGTAGAACTTTTTAACCTCATCTGCAACTGTAAATGACAAAACAGTTTCATCCTTCAGTAGAAGATTGTCAAGAAGATATTCATGAAACCTCATCAAAACCAAATCCATCTTGGGGTAACCTGAAGATGATGTGTTTGAGGATTTTAGCATGCTGAAGAAAGAATCAATGACATCAAAGTTAATAGGAAGAAAGTTCAGCAGATTTATCCTAGAATGGTCTAATGTAGATGATGCAGAAATGGTGGGACAAATCTGTCCAATTGCTGCCTTAATGAACTTGAACTTAAGAAGCAATTGAAAATGCAAGGGACTAATTCCCGTGGCCAGGTATTCTAGTTTCCCATTATAACAAAGAGACTTAATGTCTGACAGTGCTTGGTTAGTCACAGATTGAATAACGGTAAAAAAAATCAGTTATCTTAGTTTGCTGTTTGCACTGCTCCAATGAATCCATGAGAAAAATTCTCAAGAATATCAGCTCTCCCCGAGCATAGTCAATCAGATCTTTAAGAAGAACAATTCCGGTGGCATCATGGTTTAGTACCTTAATCAGATCGACTTCAACATCGAAATGATTATACTATTGGTGCAAAAGGAAAAGAAGATCCTTATCGTAGGAGTATATCACAAATGCTGCCTCAATGGCCAGAGCTTCGACAAGTGATTGAAGAGAACTTAATTCTCTTGAGTGGAGCGCGTTTATATTCTATGTCCTGTAGAAATATAGAAAGGTCAAGCAGTCTTTTAGAGCCACCAAATTCGACCATGGCGTAGATGCTCCTTAAGATCCTCTCGTAGAGCATTAACAAAATCAAGCATACATTCGGACTTGATTGTAGTCTCTGATCTTGATGACTTTGGCTATCAAGGAAGCTCTTAAATCTGTCAGATATCAGGTCTAAAAGGACTCATCCTGCCCAGCAATTTGAAATTCAAAATTTCACACGTTCCTGCTCTTCATCTTCCTCCCATAGTAGGCCACAGCTTCTAAGAAACATAGTTGTAGTGCAGTATAAGCTACATCCTCAACATGGATGAAGAAATCCCCCTTCCTTACTCTCATGCTCAATGCCACACGGTTTGTAGTTAATATGAAGAAGGCTTGTAGATGTCGCAGCTTCTTGAAAACCAGAGATGGCACAGGGGCACGATCCTGTACATAATCAAGCAAAATTTCGACAGAACCTCCTCATCTCCACAGTGATTCGAAACTAGATGTTGATGGCTTTGAAGCTTTGATTTTCTCAACAATATTCTCAGTTTAAGTATCATTTTCTTGGGCGAATAAGGGTAGCAGAAGGGAATTCGTCGGAAAATTATACGTATATATATAGTCAAATTAAATGTTGATGTGTGTATATATTGCATATTGAACTTACTTGACACAATGTGAGAATTCATTTTGAACCCCTTTGATTTTCCGCCACTGATTTTTGTTAGCTCTGCATATTGTTAGCCCATATAATTTAGCAGATGGGCCTTAGGTTCCCTAGGTAATCTTATGCCTATATATAGGCACCCCTCCCCATTCTAGATTATTTTTATTCTATTCTCAGTTAGCCTTTTGATTCTTTGTTTTCTTGTTCTTCAGCACCTCTGATATCATTCCGCTAGTTGATCTTGATGGCTTTGAAGCTGCTTTGAGTCAGCCTCAGTGTTCTCAGTTTAATTATTTTCCACTTTTGCTGATATCATCATTCCCAAACAGTGCAAGGTTGATCCATGTAGTATATATCTCAGAAAAGCCATCATGAGCTTGTGAAATAGGGCCCCCTGGTTGTGTGGGCATATCGTGTTGTCAGGCGAACCTCCTCCAGTTTGTGAAATAGAAAAACTACACATTCTGGTTGATCTTCTTTATCATCAAATGATTAATCATGGAACTATCCTTTGCCCTTCACAAGGTCTATGGAACCTATCCTGCACGACACTCTCCTGGGCCATCTACTCCACTCCTTTTCAGTTTCCTCTAATTGTTAATAAATCCTGCAAGTAATAAATCAATATCTTAATTCAGAGCTTGACAAACATATCTCATGCATTTTACTGATTCCATTACCCGCTAAAAACAGAATAATTACTCACTATTTACAGATTCTGGTTCTATTATGCATATTAGTCTTTAAATTACATTAAGGGCCTAGACTTCACTGATATACAAACAAAGAAAGGATATCATTCCCATCTTTTTTCCAATTCTTCAAAAGGCAAATGAGGGGATGAAAATGTCAGTATAATCTATTTCCCACAACTGTGTAAGACTAGCTAAAATATAGACAAAGCGGCTTACTACAGAACTTCCAGTGTATGGGAGAGAACTTGTTTCACAATTTATTGATATATGAGTATGTGTATTTATACATGATCAAACCTGCTAATAAGGAAATAATCAATAGTAAGATAATGACCAGCTACTCCTTGAAGCGTAAAAACTCATAGGATTGTCCAGTAAAAACACTAAATTAATGATAAAGATACTAAGATATGGAAGATCAATCAAAATATATCACTAATACGCCGCG
Source organism: Datura stramonium (assembly GCA_018107945.1). NCBI lineage: Eukaryota > Viridiplantae > Streptophyta > Magnoliopsida > Solanales > Solanaceae > Datura > Datura stramonium. Next base: position 45,071 of record JACEIK010003882.1, read on the forward strand.
CAGATGGTAGATAGGTCTAGCATACCAATAGCTATTCGTACTGAAATCATCAACCGCTAGTGTTTGCTTTATTACTTGTATGCTTTGGGTAAGGTCTGAATTATGCAAAATGGTCTAACTTTGCCCTCCAATGAGCCTTCGCTATTGGAAACAAGGTTCACCTATGCCCTTATTTTAAATGAGTGACAGCAGCTAAAGACAGTAGTCTCTAGTTACAGGGTTTAGCTCCTGGAAAAAATTGAGAAAACCCCCCTCAGATTCTTTAGACCATTTGCAATGGTGAAACATATGAGTTTGAACTGAAGGTTATGGAAGATGAAGAGTTATCCTGTCTGTTCTAAATTAGATGTGCATGAAATTACTTTGTGGCTCTCAATTCTTTCAGTTGCAAAAATGAGTGAGAGAGAAGCAAATGAGTAAGAATATCAGTGATCAATACACTGCAACACAACGAGCAATTTCTTTTTGTTGTCAAAATCCATCCTCCGATAATCTTTTCATCCTCAATAATTACTTCCACTTTGTAATTTTTCTTCTATTTAAAAACATAGTACTTAAAAAATTATAGAAAGTGATGGGAAGAATGGTATTGATCAGTTTGCTATGCTCTGTCTTACTGTCTAGTTCTTGCAGTTGAATGGCTGTATGGTTTTAATGTAGTAGTAATTGCATTTCCTTTCAATGGACTACTGAACAGTGACTTAAGTAGTCTTTTGTTCATTTTTAATTCTGAAAGCAAAAGAGTAGATTGCCTAACAAACAATGACCACAAAGAAAGATTGATTACACTTTTTCTTTGTTTTTTCCTCTAATGGACAACAGATGGACGGATGGAAGATTAATTAAGAAAATAATTGTTTGTCCATTCCATTTAGAACCTTTATTGCTAGGAAAAATACAATTCAAAGTTTGTATCTTTTGTATCTTTTTTATAGTTTACACCCACTATTTGAAACAAAGATGCTAAATCAGCAAAAGGAGGTAGCTAGGGTAGAATAATAATACTCATTATTTATAGTATTAACTTTATCTACATGGGAGGATCAAATTAATGCTTTCTAGCATTGAAATTACTATATAAAGTACACAGTCAGCATCGCTAATGTTTGATCAAATAATACTTGTTTAATTTTATACACTTATGGCTATTTTAGGTACAGGGAATGCTACAAGAAAATGCAGACAGTTGAATGGGGGAGAAAAAAGGGAAAAAAAAAACTGTTGCTTCTGAATTCTGTGTAAAGCAAAGTTCAATTATGCCCCATTAAATTGTCTTCTTGAACTGCATATTTGAAGCTATCTCACTACCAGCGAGATGTGTATCTTCAGCACTTGTTGCTTTCAAACTCTTCACATGAATATGTTATTATTCAATTCAATTTAGAAATCTACTGCTGATTGAGCTTTTTCTCACTTATTTCTCTTTATTCCTTGGAGGAACACTCGAAATTGACAGACTAGCAGTAATGGATCTTAGTTGAACTTCTTCTGCCTTCTACAGTGCCAGCATTCACGTTGCACTTTGACATGTTTTACCAAGATAAAATATAATAATGGATAAAACAGATACAAAACAGAAGATTATATCTAATTCTTCACTGGAAAATACAATTTCCCTTCAATATCATGAGGGAAAACACACTTTCTTGCATCCCTATGCTACCCTTTCTTTAGAGATGAGTACTAGCAACTTTCGAATGGCTAACAAGATTTACAAGAAAACCAAGGCTGGATAAATGAAATTTGTGAAGTGCAACTTATTGGGCAGCAGCGAAACAGTCTCGAAAATTCCAATATATTCAAATAATTCAAAAGACAAGTATCTGGACTCTTGCTCGGGAAAATTACAAATTCATGACGAATCATTGTTGACATATAATCGAACACTTATTTCTTGCAAAGGCCTTCAATTATCTAGCAGAGGCTCCTCATCCATCTTCTGTTAGCACACCTGAATGAAACATAGACCGAAGAAATGGATCCCGTTATTCACCAAAAATTTTCACAAGAAATAGAATGAACCGTAAGATGGAACACTTAAAAGACTGATTGCAATGCTCTTCCCAAAATTTTGAGAAAAAGGGAACTGACCCATCACTAAAAGTTCAACTCTTAGCACTAAGATTAAAGGATCTAGAGATCACCTCTTTAGGTATATAAGATCAGGTAACCAACATAAGTGTAATACTAAAAAATTAACATACTCTGGTGTCGATTAAAGACAAATAAATGAGTGGAAATATATAATTAAGTGAATATGGCAAGAGCATACCAGATAAGTCAAGCAGATGGCCTCTAACCCAATCTGGAGGCTGTATAGTAACTGTGAATGCATCATTTTGCCATGTCTTCATGTTGTGTTGTTTGAATTTCAGAGCTGAATTGGCAACAGACCAGCCGCACCTGTTTACTTCAATGCTTTTTAGAGATATAGCATCACCAAAATGAGAAGGGATTTCCTCAAGCTGCTTACACTTGGTTAAAACCAAACGTTCAAGCTTAGGAAAAGCATCATCAGAGACAGACCACTGTGAAATGTTGATGTTATCAAATTTAGTATTTGAGTTCAGGAAACTCTGAATCATTCACTTCCCATTGATCCCCTTCAAAGGCTCTGAAAAGTAACCTTAGTCTCAAATTGCATGAGATTCTCCAATGATTGAAATTTCGGACCACGGTAGGAAAACTTGGACAACGTCAGCTCCCTTGGTATTTAGGAAATTGAGACTCATGTGGGATTTGCGCTGGATAGCTGTTGGAAACCAGCTTCAGAGATTCAAAGGTGGCAGAAAATCAATGTGGGAAGAACACCTTCCTTCAACTTTTCTGAATAACTAAATGTCCCGAAAATATACAACTCAACTTTCTCAAATTTGGCATCTTTGTCAAAATCATCTCTGCTTCTTCACCATAAGAGGCGTGGAGTGGAAAGGTTTCCAAATAATCTAATTGTGAGTTATCAAATGATTTCCCAATGTTCTCTTGCAAACTAAATGAAGCGATGTTTTATTAGTAAATGCCTCAATTTTGACCATCTTCAGAATAGAGAAGGTAATATCACCTCTCCCTCCCAATCCTCTTACACCACAAAAGTTCCAGATTCCAAAGCAGCTATAAATGAAGGAATTGAATTTGCATCAGTTTGAACAGCAAAGTACCTCAAATGAATTAGAGACTGTACTTCACTGGGAAAAGTACCACCAATGTTGAACGATTCCAAATCCAACACTTTAACAAGTTTGAAGCTGTCAAAGATGAAGGAGATATCACGAGGCCATAACAAGTTTTCTGGATCTGTCACATTGAATGACCTGAAACCGGACGTTTGAAGCGTGCATGGCCGCAAAATCAATTTCATCTTGGTAAGAATGGATAGACAACGGTAGTTCTAGGCTTTTCAGGAAACATATCCTCTCCCTATGAATCATACCAAAAGGAAAGAAACAAAAAGCACATGAGGGTAGGTATAAGCATAATTACAAAGAAATCAGTATAATTCTCTGTACCTGTTCATTCGGGTAAAAGAAGTTATCTTGCTTGGACTTTTCAGGCAGTAACTGTGCAAGAGATCATGAATCTCGTTACCTTTTCACCTTGCCACCAGGGCTTTCTTGCCACTGGGGCTTTTCTCCATAGCCATTACTAGATTTCTACTAATAAGATCTTCCAAAAGATCTTGTGTGGCATCTTCTGTTCTTTTTTGCTTATTTGCTTGTACAAACCCTTCAACTTGCCACAGTCGAGTCAATTTGGAAACATGAATATCCTTGCCCTTCAAAAATCCTCCAAAATAGAGAAAACAAGGCTTCAGATGGTGTGGTAAATTCTTATAACTGAATCCAATTAAAGACATGCTCTCTTCCAAGCTACCAATATTTTGGGAACCTAAACTTTGTTCTACTTCTTCCCAAAGATCTGCTTTCTTCTTTTTCTTTTTTAGAACACCAGCAACTAACACAATGAAAAGAGGCAACCCTCCACAACTTTTTGCTATTCGAAATCCCACATCTACAAGTTCAGGTGGACAGCTCTCCCCTTGAAACACCTCTTCCTGTAACAGTGTCCAACTCTCATCATCTCTGAATAAACGAAGATGATGGGGATTACTTTTACATTTAACATAATTGGCAATGTCACTCAGTCGGGTCGTTAGAATAATTCTACTCCTCCTCTGAGCATCTCTGAAGCACATATATAAATGGTCCCATGCTGTTTTATCCCACACATCATCAATGAGAATTAAGAATCTCTTGGTTAACAAAACTTGACGCAGTTCATTAGCTAATTCACCATCTTCTGTTTCAGTGCGATCAGCAGGCTCAAGAACATCATTCAAGATGGTAAGCAACAACTCTTTCCATGAATATACTTGAGTAACACGACACTTTGCGTGAACATCAAAGTGAGGGGTAACTATGAGATCATTGTAAATCTTCTCGGCAAGAGTGGTCTTCCCAATTCCAGGCATACCAACTATGGAGATAATATCTAGCTGAGAAGATCCTCCAAGTAGCTGCTTCTTTATTTTGTTCATTGCCTCATTAAGACCCTCAATTGCTTCATTTACTCTTGGAGTATTAGCTGATAAAGATGTCGCAATATTCATGGATGTCTTTGCAATTTTGTGCACTGTCACATTTTTCTTCTTTCTTCCAAAAGCATCACTAACAACTTTATTTACGAGATTAATATTCTCAACAACTTCAGATATCCAAAGAACTTTGTACCAGAGTGGATGGGAACAGGCCAAGCACGAATCAATGACATACTCTGCCTTGTACGCCATGTCAGTAACACTCGTTATAAGACTATAAACTTCATCATGCTCATCATAGTTTTTTGCAAAATGATCAACCGATGATCCCAGACACAACAACCCCTCCTTGACTGATTCAATCTGATGCTTTAAGTCAATAATAGAATCGAGCTTAGAATGCAATAGCTCCTCCAATTTTTCCAAAAAACAATTAAGAAATCCTAATCCATTTGTCTTGGGGAAGCTACAAGCTGACAAATCTGGAACTTTGAGACAGATCATTTTGACCTCGATCTCGACAAACTTAAGCAATTGCTTGACATCAGAGAGATATAGCATGTAATACCAAGCATGTTGATAATTCCTGGCGGGGAAGAGACAGACATACTTTATATCTTGAATACGTTTCACGAGGTCCTTGAGCTCCTGATGCATATCGCGATATTGTACAATATCTGCAAGAAAAGAGCCCAGGAACACTAGTTTGTCTTTGACTACTGGGATCTGATTCTTCAAAAAAGAGATTGAACAAGCATCATAGCTGAGCAACCAGTCCTGGTGGTTTAATAAGAACTTAATAAGGCCTTCTCCATTTGTTATGTTGCAAGGCGATGCATCCAGAACATGAAAGCAATTTTTTCTGATATCTACCTTGACAGACTCGATCTCTTGGAGATGATCAGATAATGAAAGCCTTATTTTCTCATTGTTGCTTCCATCCGTGGAACTTCCATAACAAGAACCACTAATTCTTGCTAACTTCCGGGCATTCACTTCAGCATGCATTAAGAGATCATCCAATTTGTTACTGTCTGTGTGTTGCTTGAGAAGATCCATGAGAATAGCTCTAAGTAAAATAAGCTCTTCATGTGAACTTTCAATCAGATCAATAACTTCAGCTTTCAAACTGGCTTTGTGCTTTATTAGATCCATCAAGCTTCCCTCAGACTTGATAAGATTCAAAGAAATAGTCAAAAACCGAAGGACAAGATTGACCTTCCTACATTTGTCACTATCCACAGCATCCTCATAAGATAAACACATAACAGATTCCTCCTCAGTTGTGACAATTCTAAACCCTCTCAAGAAATTAATTTGCTTCTTGCATTCAGTGCACTCAACTACAGGATCAATAAGAAATGTTACCAGGAGCAGTAATCCATAGTAAAACTTTTTGACTTCATTTGCAAAAATAAATGTCAAATTGGTTTCATCCCTTAGTATCAGATTGTCAAGAATATATTTGTTAAACCCCATGAAGACCTCATCCAAAATAGGGCTATCTGAGGATGATGTTGTTGAGGACTTTTTTCTATTTTTTCTGTGTTTTTCTTTTTTTGATGTCTGAGAGAATTTTAGCATGCTGAAATAGAAGTCAATCACCTCAAAGTTAATAGGAAGAAAATTCAGCAGATTTACTGTAGTATGGTCCAGTGTAGATGATGCAGAAATGCCAGGACACATCTGCCTAATCGCTGCCTTAACAAACTTAAACTTAAGAAGCAATTGAAAATGCAAGCGATTAATTTCCCTGGCCAAGTCTTCTTGCTCTACGTCGTGAGAAAGACTACTAATGATTGACCATGCCTGGCTAGTCACAGATTGAACAAGGGTCAAAAAGTCAGTTATCTTAGTTTGCTCTTTGCACTGCTCCAATGAATTAATGAGAAAAGTTCCCAAGAATATCAGCTCTTTCCGTACATAGTCAATCAGATCTTTCAGAGGAGCTATAATGGTGGCTTCACTGTTTAGTAGGTGAATTAGATCGACTTCTACCTTGAAATGATTAAACTTCAGTTGCAAATGGTCTATTTCAGTAGTCATGTCCATTTCCTCATCATAGTAGGAGTAGATCACAATTGCTGCCTCAATGGCCAGAGCTTCAGTATGTGCAAAATTGAATTCTTCGGATGGAGTGCGCTTTAATTCTATGTCCTGGAGAAATCTAGAGAGGTAAGAAAGTCCTTGTTGGAGCCATGGAATTCGACCACCACATAATAGTAGCTCTTCCAGATCATCTTCGAGGGCACTAACAAAATCAAGCATATTTTCAGCGTTCATTGTAGTGTCTGATCTTGACGACTTTGACGCTATCAAGAGGCTCTTATAAATCTGCCTCACTTCAGGCCTGAAAGGACATATCCTTTCCAGCAATTCAGAGAATTCGAAATCCATACTGTAGGCCAACCCTAAGACAAATAGGCGTGCTGCAGTGTAAGCTACATCCCCAGCAAGGTTGAAGAGATCCTTCATACTGACATGCTCAATGCACCGCTTTGCAGTTAATTTGATGAAGACTCGTAGATTTTGGAGCTTCTTTTTAAGCACAAATGCAGGAGGCCGACGACGTACACTGCGCTTTACACAGTAGAGGCACGACTCTGTACAATCTAGCAAGGATTCGACAAACCACACCATCTCCATAGTGATTGGGCTAGATAATGGTCTTGATGGCTTTGAAGCTTTGACTCTCTCAGCAATGTTCTCCAGTTTAATTTTATGCAACACCTCTGAAATCATTTGGCTAGTTGATCTTGATTCCTTTGAACCTTTGAGTCGCTCAGCAATGGTGTCACTCGTCTGGCCTTGACGTTTCATGTGAGAATATATCTCAAGAAAGCTGTCACTAGCTTCTTGGAATAGGGGCCTAAGTTGTGTTGATATCCCATTCTCAGGATAATGCTTCTCCAGTTTGCACAGAAATACAGCTACATGATCCACATGACTTATAGCATTGTCCAAATGATTTATCGTCCAACTATCTAGATGCTCATTCTTCACAAGGATTATCGAACCAATCACATCACGACACTCCTTGGCCATCTCCTGCAAGTAATAAAATCAATATCTTAATTCAGAGCTTGACACAGACATATTTTACTGATTCCATGACCCACTAAATCTCTTCCAACTACTCTTGAGGATTGTTGCATATCTACCTACTTTCGAGGTCATATTTTTTCGATTCTTCGCTCAAGCTTTATCATTTTTTCCTTAAAGACTGTTTGAAGATTCATTAGGATTACGGTTAGGCATAGAACTAGTTGCTGTGCCTTAATAGTGTACACCATTTTGTAAAGGAAGAGTCTTCCTTGTTTACTTTCTCTAGGATGATTGAATTTGGGAGGTAAGGTTTTATGTCCCCCTCTCATTCTAGATACATATAGTAGATAGGTTTTATCTTCTCCTTTTAGTCGCTGCCGACCGGTTAATACCTTTAGTAAGGAGTCCACTGGTTAGCACCATATAGGAACAAAGGTCAGGACTATGTGCCCTTCCTTGTACTTTTTATTGATTTTCCTTTATGTTAAGGCCTGGGTGTTGCTCAGCCCCTGACTACCAAGAGGCCTGAAAACCTTTGGAGAAATGGTTTTCTAATACTTTAGAAATTCTTTCAAGTTTTATATGATCTTTTCATTTTTATACATAAGAGGTATTCATTTTTACACCTAAAATATCTAAAAAGATCATTTTCTTTTATGCAATTTGTAAAAGGACAAAGATCTCATTTCCTTTTTTAAAAAAAAGAAAAACCTTGGGTGCCGTCATTTAATTTTTTTAAAAAAACCCATTAAACAGTGACTACTTTTTAATTTTATCTATTTTGTTCTTTAGAAGTGCATGAAAGGCCTAAATACTGCAAGTATACACCAAACAAAGCTCAAATGAGGGATGGTATATGGTATAACAAGCATCATACTTTAACCAAAAACTAAAAAGAAAAACTTAGTCGCCAATATTATCAACTGAAAGAATTTTGTATAAGAAAGTTCTCCGAAAATGTAATAGTAAGATCAATTTTAACTTTGCTATTTCATCACACTTTTGAGGCTTTGAATAAGAAGAATGGAATAAAGAGAGAATGGCAGGAAGAACAACTTACTTAGGTATTGGTTGAAATTTAACTTGGGAACCCCAAAGGAAAACACCTTTATACAGTGATTGAAGTCCAAGAAAGAAAACCCAGCTTGTACTGCAACTAACAGAGCAAAAAGAGGGAAAATAAGTACTTTCATCAATTTGCTCTTAGTTTTCAAAATAAAAAGAAGAAAGTGAAAGAAGACTTGATCTGGACTGTGGTCTGCACTTGCCTAATCTCTTTTTGCCCTGAGCCCCCTGATTGGTTTTGTCAACTTATTTACAGTAGGTGAAATACTACTAATATACAATGACCTAAATGACCAATTGGTCTTTCTTTTCCTTCTACTATAGCTAGCAATTAGGGGTATCCCATTGTTTTTGGATCATTTTTTATCAAAATTAAAATTAAATTAACTTAGTTAATTTTTAAATTTTTAAAATTAAATCAAAAAAAATAAAATAAAAATTATCGATTTAGTTTTATCTGTATGATTCAATTTTTTGATTTATAACTAGCTAATAATAAATTAATACTAGTAAGAGTTCATTTGGTTTAATTGAAAAAGAATGATTTTTAAACATAGATGCTAAAACTTATTTTATAAATAAATAGTTATGTGTTTGGATAAAAGTGTTAAAGCTGAAAAAAAATTATTAATGTGTTTGGTTCAT
>JACEIK010003882.1:105236-116189 GCA_018107945.1 Datura stramonium
GAACCATTACAAAGTGTAGCATTGCATGATTATCCGGCCTTAGCTCTAGTTGCTTCTTATATTGTTTCAGATTATTTCTGTGACCACCCCTAGATTTAATCATAATTTAATGAAAACTTGTATAATCAACACTTGTGAGGGTTAATATCACACTTGAACTTGATAATTTGCTGAATTGATCCAGTCCCTGTGGGTTCGACATCTGACTCTTAAAAAGGGCCACTGTATTACTTTTACGATTGCGCTGGAGCGCAACAATAGACAAACACATAATGAAATACTTACATCAACAACTGGAAGAAACCTGATTTCAATATCAAAGAACAATCTCAAGAACAATGTAGAAAATCAAGAATTTGATCCTAAGAATTGCTCTAAAAAACTTTATAAAAATTCACAAATAATATGCTTCACAGGTCTACTACTTCATTTCTATGTTCTCTGACTAAAATAAAACATAAAAGATATTTATACAGACATTAGAAACATTTTCCTAAACTAACAGGGAATTTTCCATATCTGGTGCCGACTGTGTTACGACTAGACCACGACCCGTAGCAGGATTGTACGGGTCATACCTGTTTCTCATATGTCCCTAATTGCTGCATATTTGTCTAAGTGTTGGCAGGCTGGTACAACTTGTACCACAATCCTTTGAGTCATATAATGCATCCATGGCTCGACCCTAAGAAATCTGACATCTTCTGAAGTTTTCCACGAGTGTTATGGTACGACTCGTACCTTCTCCCTACAACTCGTACTATTGGTTATTTCTAAAGTTCTTCCAAGTCTTGAATAGTCTTCTGAAGTTCATCATGGCTCATGGTACGGGTCATATGTTGGTGCTACGATCCGTGAGTCCATCCATACGAAGAGTCTGCCTTTGTGCAAATTTCTATGAACAATTCCACGACTCTAGTTATGGCTCGTACCATCTTGGTATGACTCGTACTGATAGTTGAATGTTTCCTTCCTCTTAATCCAACCTTTTGAATTTCACCACGATTCTTAGTACGCTCGTACAATCAAGGTACGACTCGTACTGAGACTTGTACTTGGCTGTTTTTTTGCATTTATAGGCTTCTTTTGCATATTTTTGCTCTTACACTTATTTTTCCTAAAATCAAAGTTAAATTGCCTCATATCCATATAAATATTACCTAAATCCATGCTATTTTCTCAGTTTTAAGCATTGAAAGTGCTGTAAACTCACAGCACATCAACACCCTCAACGTAAGACTTTTGCATGTCCTCAACCAAAGAAAATAAAAACAAAACATGACGCTTAATGTGGCTTTTGGGCTAGGTATGGTAGAGATGAAAACTTTCGAGTGACTAAATCCCTCCTTGGAACTACATACATGTGGCTTCATTTTTTCACTTTTTCACTGTTTTTACTTCTTTCCACTTTTTCCTCCCTTTTCACCCTTTTTATGCACTTGTATGAGTGTGGTGTGTTTCTTTAAACTTTTCATGCATCATTCTATTTTGTATTTTTTCTTTCAATTTTTCTTTTTCTTTTTCTTTTTCTTTTTCTTTTTCTTTTTCTTTTGTCACGCCACACCTCATTTTTCAACTTTTTCTTTTCTCTTCTTTTTCACCTTCCCATTATTTATGCACCCCTACTATATCCACCATCAACTTAGACATTTTGCCTATGTGGAGGTTCACAATATCAAAGGAGGAACCATGGCCAAAACAAATTCATTATAAAAAATGGGTACGATTAATCAGAAAAATGGTCTATTTGAGGCTCAATATCGAGATCAAGGGAATCGTATTTTTTTTGGTAGGGTCATTTAAGAAAAAAATAGGCTAAACAAAAATGGCCTATGATCCTTTCCTAACCAACCATCCTAAAACCTATGCAAAGACCAACCAGGCAAGTTCCAGATCCTCGACGCAGTATTGAGCTAGGTATCAGACCTCATTCACTCATGGTATATGTCTTGCATTCACTCTACCTCTCCGGTTTATTCATGGCTTAAAAAAAACTATACATGATAGTATACTAAATGACATAAAAAGATCCACAGAAATCATGCTTGCAATCTCAAGTACACAGCTAATCATCAAAAAATTTTAAAACAGGTACTTTTTACAAATTCAAAACTAGTGCGATTTATTGCCTGAGTACTCATAAGGTACTTTCCAATTAAACAAAAATCACAAAAATAAAATCCTAAATATGTCGGTTCTACTAGATAGCATGCCTGAGGGAAATAAAACACGACAAGAAAAACCCTCGGATGAATCAAAATCTCAAAAATTACAAGTACACCCCTTCCCCCTTTTTAAAAAGCATGCTTTGTCCCCGAAGCATAGAATGTAAAGCAGAGGGAAGGGAACACACCTGTGGTGCACTAAGCGCTCCTGTGATCCCGTGGAGGAGGTACCTCCGCTGCAATCGTGGCGCTAGCAGTGGCCGACGCACTCAATGGAGTATCAATGGGGGAGTGGCTACCCCCTCAGTAGTATTGGCCATATCTACGGTCTCTAGAATCATCAGGGATGAATGTGGCTCACCCGAAGGGTCCCTTCCACTTACAAGCTCTGCCTGGGTTATGGTGAAGCTACCCATTCCTCTAGATCTCTCAAGCAGCTTAGACTGATGCACGTCGTGAGTCTGCTGACTCTCTAATCTTGGCCGCTTGCACTCTCTTTTCTCTTTCTTTCTCTTTTTCTTTGGGGTATCGTCTCCAACATCCTTAGAGACCCTCTTTTTTCCTTTCTCTTTGTCTTCTCTTGTGGGCTCTTAATAAGCCGCTAGATCAAGCTCCTCGTCATTAACAACATCGAGGTCGGGAAGAGTGGGGGCTACTATGATTTCCAGCTGTCGTGATGATAGCTCGACCTTTTGACTCCGAAGAGCCCCCAACTCCTCATGGAGGTTGCCTATATCAGTCTTCTCGGCCATACACATGTTGAATCTTCTCTCGAACCCATCTAATATAGCGTGTAGGTCCAGTGCAGCTGACTCAATCTCACTTAACCAAGGCTTGAAATTTCTTCATCATCGACTGAACCTTCTTCTCAACTACGGTTAGTCTCTTGACCAGCTTTTGGAGAAATTCCTAAGGCACTAGCATGTACCCGACTGGAGTTTGTCTTGGGAGGCTCATAAGTGGTGCGACAGAGGTGCTAGGAGCTGCATTTGAATGACTAACATCTGTAGCCAGTGTCTCACCTTGCTCCTGTGAAGTGGGGGCATTCACCTGTGTGTCCACAACCGTTCGTGATAGTGGGATTGTGGTAGAAAGTCGGGCCCGACTTACTGGGTTCATCTCATCCTTGATTATGCCAATATTAGTGATTCGCTATCCTCCGATCAGGTGCTTCTCACCACGACGCACCTTGATGCCCATCTTTGTGCAAAATCTAAAAATGAGACTCCAGAATGGGATGGTAGTGCTCAATCGCATCCCACATCTCCTCTGTAACGACCCTCGGGATATTGATGGGTATCTGGACATGATACAAGCGACCAAAGCTACTCTGTCTGTGCTGAGGGTATTATCATTAATAGTCAGTGCCAACCTGCCGCGCACTAACGAGCAGCAGGCCTTTTCTATGAAGTTTAAAGAGTTCTTTGTGACCTACTTGCTGCTAGAGACCCATTCTACCTCTTCATTGTCCTTAGCGATCACGCCAGACAACCATTGAATCTGCCTCCACCTCTCATCAAAATCGAGCTACTTGATCTTTTTTAAAGACTCCACCCTATACTTATATTCTAGTGTAGCATGTGGTGGTATGAACTGGGGCCCATTTAATATCCGAGCAATAGTGCGCTCGGATATATCAAGCCCTCGACCTCTAACCAGGACGCTCTCCATCTTAGGCTGATCTTTTAACTTTTTCCCCTCATTTGCTTTCTGCTCCATGGTTGCCAAATAATTGGCGTGGAACTCTTGGACGATTTCTAAAGTGTATCGATCGGGGACCCTAGCCATCCATTAAAATTCATAGAAGTTGAATATCTTCTTCATCTCCTCCAACTCTTTCAATGAATTAGTGAGGATCTACAACTCTTCTTGAATGCTCCGGCTAGGTTTCTTCTTGGCAGTGAGAGAAATGCCCTGTTCATATATTTCCTGGGCTCCTAGTACTCTACACTGAATGGTGCGGTTCTCCCTAGGCAGAGTCTTCTCCTACTTGGCATTGGGTGCTTCCTCCTCTAATCCAGACTCACCAGTTGCATCTTCGGATTGGGCCTCCTCGGACCCCTCTTCTTTATTAGAGCTTCTTCCTGACTCGGGCTCTTTCCTCAACTCCCTCCTCAGATTGGGGAGCACCAGCAGATGTGGCAGTGGCTTCCATGGCTTGGGCTTTCACCTTCGCCCTAATGGTTTGGTTCCATCAGTATCCAATGTATCGACCCTGTACTCCTCTAATGAACCACTACGGGAGTTTCCCTCTTGTTCGGATTCGGAGGTCTCATCAAGCAATGTCCTCCGAGCAGTTGCCTTTGATGATGTTCATTTCTACATCATTGTACCAGTGGATAAACAGGGTTAGAATTCCAAATTTTAGAAAAAGAAAGCAAGAAAAATTCCTCTGCAATTTATCATGGGTGAACAGTACGGGTCGTATCTTGGAGGTATGATTCGTATTGAGACCCGTAATATCTCAAGTCAATGTTACGCCTCTGAGGTACAACTCGTACCATGAAGGTATGATCCGTACCATGAGTCGTGTGAGGATTCCCCTTTAAAACAATTGTTTCGTATTTTTTCATGACTTATGGTACGACCCGTAAGTCGATTCCACGAGTCGTAGGAAGGATCTTATGGACTTGATCCTTTTCAGATTCTTGGTATGACTGTCAGGTACGACTCGTAGCAGTAAACCACGAGCCATACTAGGATTTGTACCTCGTGATTATTACAAATTTGGTTTGGGATAGTCCCAACGAGCCATCCTATGAGTCGTAGTATGAAACCACAAGTCGTAGGAAGGCTTGTGAAGTCTGTCCCTGCCTTATTTTTGGTTCAGTTTGTAGGAGATTTCAATTTAGTGTTGGGTACTCAGAATTCCCCAAGTCCAGGCATGAATTTAACATGTTTTACAGTTACCTATTCCTCCCCTTTTTAATCACGACCCTGTAACTCAATTTTAATAGTTCAATGCACAATTTTTACAAGTTCAAGCCCCTACCCGGTCGCACACACTTTGTTCATATCCTTGGTCATTGTCCTTTTTTAATTTTTCAAGCATTGAGAGGACTCTCAGGGATTAAGCAGGTTTGCATCAAGCACATAGGTTATACTTTATCAAAATCAAATACACTTACTTGATAACTGCTTATTTCGAATGGCGTGAGGGAGTCATGGGTTTGGTCGTGACTTTAGGTTTGAGAGCGTGGGAGGAGGGTACGACTTATTTTGAGTTTAAATAGGCTGTAGGGTAGATATGAAAAATCTAGGCCGAGTTGAGTGAATTTTAAAATTTTTGACCCGTCACAACTCATACCATGAGTCACTGGAAGGCCCTACGACTTTTCCCTTTGACCCGTAATAGAGAGATTGAGAAACCTAACTATGGACGTACGAGCACATCTTACGACTCGTACTATGGGGGTACGATTTGTACTATGACTCATAGGTCTTTCTTCCATTGTGATTCATGCCTTGCATAGTTCATAGCCACAGTGAGTACTACGACTCATACAATGAGGTTACGAGTTGTAGGACCAACCGTACCCTAAACTCATGCACTGAAATACATCTCTTCTTCTCACCACAACTCGTGCTATGGCTTGTATAACACTCTTTTGAGTCATACTGAGAACCATAGCACCTGCCTATTCAACAATTTTTCTGCCACCTATTTTTGTTTCCCCTGCACACTGAACACACATAAGCTAATAAACTTTGGTTGCCTCCCAAGAAGCGCTTGATTTAACATCGCGACATGAAGCAGGTGGTTCGGTTACTCAGAATTCACTAAACCACCACTTGGGTTGCCTCCCAAGAAGCGCCTGATTTAACATTGTGACACGATACAAGTCTCTTGACTACGTACACTTCGTCAAGGAACTCTGATTCATCCTCTATTGTTGAGACAACTATATATTCCTTCGGCTGCTTCATTGACCGGCAGACATTGAAGGTGACCTCTTCTTTATTAAGTATGAACTTCAACTAGCCAGCCTCCACATCTACTAAAGCTCTCCCAATGGAAAGGATGATTGCCCTAAAATGATGGGGACCTCAAAATCAATCTCGGAATTAAGGATCATGAAGTCCGCTGGGAATATGAATGTATCAACTTTAACAAGCACATCGAACAGGATCACCACAGGCTTCTTCACAATTTTGTCGGCCATCAGTAGCCGCATAGTAGTTGGTGTGGGGACTCCCAAGCCCATCTACTTAAACACAACCAACTGCATCAGGTTGCTACTTGCTCCCAAATCGCAGAGTGCCTTTGAGAACTCAACATTGCTAATTGTGCACGGAATAGTGGCTCCCAAATCACAAACCTTTTCTTCATGAAAAGGTCCTTTATAAACTTGGCATATCCCGACATCTGTTCCAATGCCTCGACCAATGGTATGTTTACAGATAACTGTTTGAGCATTAACATGAATTTCTAAAACTTACCATTCTTCGCCTTCTTCTTCATTCTTTGAAGGAAAAATGACGATGGTCATGGAAAAGCCTTGTAAATTTATGTAGCTCCTTGCTTTTCTCCTTGTTTAGATTCAGGCCTGTTTTCAATATTTGAAGCCTCAGTCAACTCAGCATCCTCATTATGCTCCTTCTCAGCACCATCTTCTTCATCGTCAGTCACACTTTCTTTCTTCCTTTCAACTACAACCGACATAGGAGGATTAACTGTGATCTTTCCATTCCTAGTCATCACAGCCATGCAGTGACCATTATTATTTGTATTTTGGACTACTTTTCTAGGTAGTGTACCCTTTTTCCTAGGGTTCATGGATGCTGACAGTTGCCCCAGCTGCTGTTCGATCTGCTTGATAGCCGTAGCATGTGACTCCACTCTCTAACCCATGCTTGATATATCACTACGGATGTCTTTCAACTGATCATTTATGGATCTCACCTTCTTTAGCATCTCAGCCATCATGCTTTCTAACTTTGACTGTGTAGCCTCCCCCTCACGTACATTAGGAGGCACATACAATCTAGCTGAATCATTGCGGTAACCTATATTCCTTCTCCAATCTCCCTAACACTAATGACCTTGGCTTTTGTCTCTGTACCCGTTTTGGTTGTAATTGTCTCTGTATTGGTTCCAACCTTGGTTTCTAGAACCTTGGCGCTAAGTTTCTTATCCAGATCCTTGAGAGTTAGGTCGGAAACCCACCACCCGGTTGTCCAAGAAGTTTGCCTCCTCCTCGAAATTTGAGTGGTCCGGCCATGGCTCCTGTCCCTGTGTCCCCATCGTGTTGACCTTTCTGGCTCCAACTCCCATGATGTGCTTAGTAAGTAAGTCTAATGATGTGCACATATGAGCCAATTCCTGTTCACGTTCTTCTTCCTTCCTTCATTGGTCTGAAGTCAAACAAACAACATATATATATTAGCTGCTGCTTTTTCTTCCCGGGTGTGCCATGCTCGGTTTGTCTTGGTTACTCTATCTAGAATAGTGGAAACTTTCTCCCAAGTGTGGCTCATCAGTACTCCTCCCGCCCCTGTGTCTGCTATTGCTTTTGTACTATTGTTCAATGATCTATATAAAATCTCCAACGGGCTGTCATAAGGGATTTTGTGGTTCAGGCATTTAGTCAACTTCTTCTTGAACCTCAACCAGGTCTCATGAAGTGTCTCAGTCTTAGATGTCAGAAATTATAGATTTCATCCTTAAGCTGCAGCATCCTGGAGGATGAAAGCTTGCTTGAGCTCCCTCCAATTGGTAATGGAGTCATTGGGAAACTCCGATAACCATAAATTGGCTTCCCCAAATAGAGAAAAGGGAAAGAGTCTTAGCCTTATAACATCCTGGCTGACTCTAGGAAACCTGTACGCCTTGCATATTCCAATGAAGTTCATCAGGTGCAGGTTGGCATCATCAGCTGCATGACCACAAAATACCCCTTTCATATTCCATAATTGTATCATGGTGCTAGTGATATCAAATTTTGCCCCAGCAGGCAATGGTGGTGGTATGATAGCTCTGGTTGACCCGACTTTTTCAATATTCGGGTCATCTTCATTGAAGAACTGAGGGGCATATATTTGACCTCTGTTTCCCTTCCATGTCAACCAGTTTTAACAACCTCATCTCGAGCATCCTCCGCATCCTAAACTGCAACTTGCCTAGCTTCTTCAGCAATACGGGCATCTCTTTTCTCTTAGTTCTCCATCTTTCACAGTGTTCTTTCGAATTCAAGATCCAATAGAATCATGGGGTTTCCACTCCGATGAGTACTTGACATTCACCACGCGGCAACTTGTGGATATCCAAAACCACAAAAAACGTAATTCATGAAATAACAACCAAAAGTCAAATACAAGCAATTAATCTAATTTTAGCCGTATTCCCTGTTCAACGGTGCCACTTTTTAATAATGCTCAAACTCACACTTTCTGACAAAGTATAAAGCAGACATTGTCAATAAAGAACCCAACTAAGAGGTTGAGGTCGAACCCACAGGGAATAGGGTAAGATCTAAACTAATGCCGGTAATTGAACTTGATGGTGAGTTATATACAAATTGGGGGGTTTCAAATAAAACAATATTAAAATAAAATTATATTCGTGATTTAAATCAAGATTTGCAAACAACTAGGGTAAGTGTTCCCATGGGTTCATAACTATTTCAGGTTTACACACGTGATCAATCCCAATGCTTACTTGTAGAACTGATAACTAGAGTTTATCCAAACGAATAGTTCGTCCCTATTGGATGACTTTACTCAATCACCAGGTCAAGTCTCATGAGCAATTTTAAAATAACGTTATCAATATGTTCCAAATTTAATAATTCTGCGACCACAGCTCAAGTTAATACAATGATCATAAAGACCAAGGCTTTACTGTAATTCTCTTTATCTAATCTTTACTTCTCTAGGTTCAATCAAGTAAAGAATTCAGGCAAGTCCTAATATTATACACTGTTATGAAACATTTAAAGATAAAGAGAATACAATACAAGTGTTTAGCATTGGTTTTGAATCACTTTTGTGTAACCCTATTTTGTTAATCCACCATGGTTCCCACAACCCCTAGTTGTGGAGGTTTTATCCTCTCATGGTCATAAGATTACAATTTGCATTCATAGACAAACACATAATGAAATACTTATAGCAACAATTGGAAGAAAACCTGATTTGAATATCAAAGAACAATGTTAAGAACAATGTAGGAAATCAAGAATTTGATCCTAAGAATTGCTCTCAAAAACTTGATAAAAATTCACAAATAATATTCTTCACACCTCTACTACTTCGTTTTTATATTCTCTGACTAAAATAAAATATAAAAGCTATTTATACAGACATTAGAAACCTTTTCCTAACCTAATAGGGAATTTTTCATATCTGGTGCCGATTGTGTCATGACTGGACCTACGACCCATAGCAGGATTGTACGGGTCGTACCTGTTTCTTGTACGTCCTTGACTGCTACAAATTTTTCTAAGTGTTGGCAGGCTGGTACGACTCGTACCACAACCCTTTGAGTCATACAATGCATCCGTGGTTCGGCCTTGAGAACTCTGACATCTTCTGAAGTTTTCCATGAGTGTTGTGGTACAACTCATACCTTTTCCCTACAACTTGTACTGTTGGTTGGGTATGAAGTTCTACCAAGTCTAGAAGAATCTTATGAAGTTCACCATGACTCAGGGTATAGGTCGTATGTTGTTGCTACGATCCGTGAGTCCATCCGTACCAAGAGTCTGCCTTTGTGCAAATTTCTCAGAATAATTCCACGACTCTAGTTACAGCTCGTACCATATAGGTACGACTCATATTGATAATTATATATTGCTTTCCTCTTAATCCAGCCTTCTGACTTTCACCACGGTTCTTAGTACGGCTCGTACTATCAAGGTACGGCTCGTACTGAGACTTACACTTGGCTATATTTTTGCATTTTTTGGCTTTTTTTGCACATTTTTGCTCCAACACTTATTTTCCCTGAAATCAAAGTAAAAGTATCTCATATCCATATAAACATACCTAAGTCCATGCTATTTTCTATTTTAAGCATCGAAAGTGTTGTAAACTCACAACATATCATCCATCTTGGCAACGATTCACTCGACGAGTCATGAAATGGCACTACGACTCATCCCTTTATTCATCTTGATCACTGGATTTCAATATTGTTTTCCACCTTGCCCAACCAATGGTTCAACCCACGACTTGTGGGGAGTCACAACGACTCATTACACTTTCGGAACTGACCCCCTGACGACAACTCTTCTCCAGCTGGGCACCACTTTCATGGGTCAAGGAATGATCCATTAAGTGACCTGACAAGTCGTCCTGTAATCTGGTGCAAACATTTTTTCCTGCTTTTCTCCACATCAATCCATGGGTATGATCTTAGGGACTTTTAAGGTATTACATGCGGGCGGGCCAACTTGTACTTCATCATAGAATTTAAAATATAAATAACATAATAATTGACTGGTCATAAGATAGCCCGAGCTAGGTTGTGTTACACTTGATGAGGTGTAAATTTTGTTTGTGTGTGATTTATTGATATTTTTACTGTGATATGTTGTGTTTGAATGATTAATATAATATGTGATAGCCGAGCAAGTGAATGAAGAGGTACATCATGATCGGAAGGTAAATTATTTACGTGCTGAGGAAAGAGGCATAGGGCGGAGATGAGACTTGGATGAGTAAATGGTATGATCAAGCCATGAGCGAGGGTGATCTTGGGCAGATTTATATGCCCAAGTGATACTCAAATGCGTCGTTTCGTCTTGTTTATCTAACGATGTTTGTACATTCTCATGTAAATTGTAGT
>JACEIK010003882.1:117032-149986 GCA_018107945.1 Datura stramonium
TCAATTACGGAATCGGTTTTGTATGGCTAGAACATGAATTTCTTCTTATCACAGAAATGTAGGTGGAAGGTTCATGATTCTTAAGTTGGGTTAAATACTACATAATAGGACATAATTTCTAATAATTTTGAATCATGAATTTATAATCAATTTTTTTATAAAATCTACCCATAAATCTTAAAATATTCTTTGGAAAATTAGGGAAATTGACCCATAGACATATCATAGAGAATTTTATAAAATTGGGTTAATAACCTCTAAGATCATATACTTGGATTAGAACTTGAATTCATGAACTTGAGGAGAAATTTGAGCATGAGAGTGAAGGAAACTCTCATTCATAGTCCTACATACCTAGGTAAATTGATTCTCAAATTATCCTTGAATGACCAAAAGAATTGGGGAAGAATTGAGAGAATTCTAGATTTATCTTCCAAGAGAATTCAAAGCTTTGTGTACATGGGGAGCCTAATATCATGATATAGGTTAAACCCTATTAAAACACTCCTTTCAGGGCTTAAAACGGCGTAGTTTAAGACTTAGGAGCTTAGGATTTATGAAAATACCCTTTGTGAATTATCTGGAAAAATGACCTCGCCAATCACCATGAGTGACCTAATGAGTCATTGGGTTACCAGATGACTCGTGCTCTGGACTCATTGCCACCACTGGAATTTTGACCCTTTCTTCAAATCTACACACTTGACTAATCATAGAATGACCCGTGGAGCAACATGACGACTCGTCATCCCATCTGTCAGGCCTAAAAAGTCCTCCTAATTCCAACTCTACACCACCCAACGACCAACTCAATGACTCGTTGGGTACTACGATAGGTCGTTCCTTGACACGTTACTACTACATATTCTTTCCTTTTTCGTCCACTACTGCATACTTAATAGGTCACTGAATGATCCATCAAGTGACTCAACGGGTCACCTGATGAGTCATTCTGTGAACTGGTGCATATTTTTCTATTTTCTCCACTTCACCCCACGGGTCTGATCTTAGGGACTTTTGGGGTATTATATTATCTCCCCCTAAAATTCTTCCTTGAATATGGATTGAGCATACTAAAAGGCTGGAAATAGGAACTTCAATCCCAATTATTGAATAACTGAAGCTGAAAACTGATGAAGTGACTGACTCCGGACTTACACACATGACTGAATTGTATTCATGAAACATACATATATGCTAAAACATGAAATGAACTGAGAGACATGAACTTGACATGAAATTGATTAGAGTACTAAGGAGGAAACTGATACCTCATGATGGAACTGAGTTGGAAGGGAAAAGATGCGGGTATCTAGCTATTATATCTACTTCGGCTTCCCATGTGGCTCCCTTAACAAGTTGATTCCTCCACAAAACCTTCACTGAAGCTACTTCTTTATTTCTCAACTGCCGAACCTGATAATCAAGAATCTAAACGGAAACCTCCTCATAGGTTATGCTATTTTTCACACCTATGCTCTCAACCAGAACAACCAAGGACAAGTCATCAATGCACTTTTTCAATAGAGATACATGGAAAACTAGATGTACCGAAGCTAATTTCGCTAGTAGTTCCAGCTCATATGTCACTTTTCTAACTTGCCTCAAAATCCAATAAGGACCAATATAACGGAGACTTGGCTTCACTTTTTTCCAAACTACATAACTCCCTTCATGGGAGATACCTTCAGAAATACCCAATCGTCAACCTCAAACTCAAGTTCTCTCTTCCTCACATCCGCATAAGATTTCTGTCGACTCTGAGATGATTTTAGCCTTTCTCTAATAAGATGAACTTTCTCCATAACCACATGAACTTAGTCTGGCCCTATCAATGTAGCCTCACCTACCTCAAACCATCCAATAGGCGATCTACACCTCTGCCCCTAAAGAGCCTCAAACAGAGCCATATACATGTTGCAGTGGTAATTGTTATTGTAAGCAAACTCGATGAGAGGCAAATGATCATCCCAACTACCCTTAAAATCAATCACGCACGCTCTCAATATATCCTCAAAAGTCTAAATGGTCCAGTCAGCCTGACCATCTATCTGCGGGTGAAAAGCTGTGCTAAGCTTGAATTGAATACCAAGTCCCTTCTAAAATGATCTCCAAAATTGAGGTAAACTGAGTACCTCTATCTAATATGATGGAAAAGGGAACTCCATGAAACCTAACTAACTCCCAAATGTTCAATCTATCATAATCCTCAATTGAATCAGTAGTTTTGATCGGTAAGAAATTGTTATGACCTGAGTTGAGACCCTGGATCGAGACATAGAACCTAGAACCATGAATGGCCCCAAGTCGACTCATGACATGAACATGCTAACTAAAGGACATACATCATGAGGAATATGATACTTAAACATGAATAAGCGGAATTATGAATAACATAACAATCATAAAACAGAGTGTACTCTCGACAAAGCTGAAATTCAATATATTTTTTAGATAAGCCTCTAACATGTCTATGAGTTGATGGGACAACATCCATAACTAGATCACTAAAACTTGAATTTGAAAATAACATAACTCAATGCTAAACTGAAGGTCCTCGAAATATGAGGACTCACGAACGATGAGAACTATTGTAACACCCCGGAAACTCAAAATCCCATTCCAGGGCATAAAACAGGAAATCTAGAAAACCGTAGAAATATTGCAAGACGGGCCACTGACGAGTTGTTAGGCAACCTCATTACTTGTTAGATGAGTCGTGCGGAGAAGGCGGGATAATGTAAAGTAGGGAGGCAGTGTACCTAACGAGGGACATCACAAGTCGTGGTTACCGACCACGACCCGCTAAGTCATCCATGGTCAGGCCTGAGTTGGGAATATTTGGAGTTGACTAGTATACTCGACGAGTGGGTGAAACGAGTCATGACTTGTGGCAATGACTCATCAAGTGACTCGTTATGGGACTTAGCATTAAATATCCAAAATGACACAGTGTGGTCACGACTGACGACCAGGAGTCATGGTCATAGATGACGACTCATTAGGTCCCTCGTGGTGACCTACTTAGGATCCCAGGAAGTGTACCTGACGAGACTGACCACAAATCATGGTTAGTCACCACGACTCGTTAGGGGCACCTGACAGTTTTTCCCAGTGAATTTCTAAGGGCTATTTAGTAACTTTTTATTATCCTAAGCTTTAAACCACGTCATTTTGAATGTAAAATAAAACTTATTATAGGGTTGAGACGGTTCCTTCCCTCATTCTCATGTTATTTCTCAGAAAATCTTCGAAGGTTCTCTCAAGAAACTCTCAACCAAGCGTAGGGTTTTTTTCTCCATTGCAGCTGTTCAAGTCTCCTTCTTCAAGATACCTTAACTCCGGTATGTGGGGTTTTAGGAAGGGATTTTCCTTCCCTTGTGTCCCTAAAATCCTCCTCAACTTCCTCTATTAGTTTTAAGCCCTAAGTTTTTCATGTATGGAAAGGCTTCATGAGTTATTTTCATTAATTTCACTTAGAATGATGTTCGTGTATATTGTTGATATGATCCCCATAAATTTCTTATCAAATTGTCAGTGTTTATACAAAGATAAATCTAAGCCCTAACTTTCGAATTATGATTTTTCTTGTTAAATTTCCTCTAATGAATGAAGAATGCTTTGGGCAGAATTCCTAGAATTTCTTGCTATACGTATATGTTAGGTAAATATCCCATGAATCAAAATGACTTTAGTCCGTTGAAAGAAATTTCTATGATTCTTGAAAATTCTCTATACTATGAAACTCCCATGTTGTTGGAATAAATTGAATTCTCTATTAGCTGTTAGTAGTCTAGACCAGTTAGAACCTAGAATCTCTCCAAAATCATATCAGTTTAGTATCGGTCAGAATTCTAGAATCCTCAGTGATATTTAGAAAATTGTCAACTGATCAGTTTGACCTCAGTATTATTTTGAGGTGTCAGTGGTGCATCACAATTATCAGCATCAGACTTAGACTTATAGTTTTTGGTCCATTAGGCGGTCATGACAATCTAGAATATAGCTATGACCATCCCCTAGAAATTAGTTCAGTTACAGCTTGTTCTTAGACGGTCACGACACTTTAAGATAAGCAGCTTTAACTAGTCTAGAACCCAGTTTCAGATTCTGGTCCAATAAGACTCTCAAGGTACATGCAGTTATACGTCCCTGACTAATCTTGGACCCCAGTTTCGAGCTATCAGCTTAGTATTTTAGTTTAGGTTTTCCAGTGGGAGTAGGACTTAGCACCGAACGGGCTGGGGTTCCAGCATACCAAGGTTCCTAAAACTACTTTGCCAGTGTAGGTTACAGTATTACTTGGCTCAATTGGCCCCAGACTTTTGTGATCACTCAGTTCATGCCATTATACCCTAGCAAGGTATATTGGGTCCCTCGTGGGGTGTATACGTCGGACTCCATGTCTAGCTCATGTGGTTAAATGTTGGTTATAGACTCTCCCACTAGTCAGTCTATTCCAGTATCAGAATAAGCAGCTCAGTTCAGTACAGTATCTCAGATTCAGTGTTTCAAACTTAGGGCATGCCCTTGACCATCAGACAGGGTCATCTTGACCACCTCAAATTATATTAGTAGTTTAGTTCATCTTACCAGTTTGTCATTTCATGTCATTTCAGTTTATACTTTATATTCAAGTATGTTTCTCCGACTTACTCAATACATTCAAAGTAGTGACGCATACTTTTATGCTGTATCATTTCATGATACAGCTGTAGGTTCTCAGACTCTGCATCGTTAGTTGCCGCAGTTCAAATTTTTCACCGCAGCAGTTGAAGTGTGAGTCCTCAACATCTGAGGGCACTATTTCCCTTCTTTTAGTCATGTATTAGTTTCAGTTAGACTTAGAGTTAGCTGGGGACCTGTCCCAACAACTCCTCTATTAGATGGCTTTTAGACAGACATGATTTTCAAATTTATTAGTATTATTCTATTGTTTGAACTTTATGTTTTCAGACTTATCCCTCATAAATATTTTTATGATTTTATTTCAAAGTTTCATTGTGCTTGTTTACTCAAAATGCTAGTAACTGATAGACTAAGAGTTGACTTGGGGTAACTTGTGGCTTCTAGTACCGCGTTACGCCCAAAGTGTAGGCTCGGGGCATGACAAACTTGGTATCTGAGCCCTAGGTTTAGAGTATCCTCGGAAAGTCTGAAATCCGCATCGAGTAGAGTCCTCTTCATGGGTGTGAAGTGCGCCACACTTATTACGAGGAGGTTACGAGATGTTATTTAGGAAAATTCTCTTTTGTTCTTATTCTTTATCGTGCGTTAAAGTTCAAATTCCAGAAATGTCCTTCTAATTCATGCTCTATTTTGTTTCAATGAACCATACCTCCCAGACGTGGTAATTGGAGAAGGGCTGCTAATGTCAACAGACCTACCCCATCAGGCTCGGAAGCTCCTCAAGATTAATCCATATCCACCTCCGATTTCAGGGCGGCCATTAAATTGGTAGCTCAAATAGTCACCAACCAGGTAAACCAGCAGGTGGTTCCGGTAGCCACAAATGGGTCTGTAGCTGCTGCTCAGGTGCGGGATTTTACCCGGATGAACCCTCCAGATTTCATGGAACGAAGGTGGGAGAGGACCCACAAGGGTTTGTAGATGAGATTAGAAAAATCACCCAAATTATGGGTGTCAGTTCCTCTGAAAGTGCTGATTTGGCTGCCTACCAGCTGAAAGGAGTAGCCCAAGTCTGGCATGACCAGTTGAAGGAAGGACGACCAATGGAAGTAGGGCCAGTGGAGTGGGAAGAATTCCACACAGCTTTTCTGGACAGGTTTTTCCCTCAGGAGCTGAGGGAGGCTAAGATGGCGTAATTTATGAATTTGCATCAGGGCAATAGAACAGTGGAGGAATATGCTCTAGAGTTTACCATACTATCAAAGTATGCTCCGAAGATGGTAGACGAGCTAAGGGCTCGCATGTTAAGGTTCATAAATGGAGTATCTAATGTGGTCCTCAAGGAGTGCAGGACGACAATGCTAATCAAGGATATGGACGTCTCTAGCTTAATTTTGTATGCCCAGCAGATTGAGGCAAAGAAGCTGAAAGATATGGAACGTAAGAAAAAGTGGGCAAGAATTGGTCATTCAAATTTTATCCACCAGAGATCTGGTGGTGGTAGCCGGCCACAACAGCAACAGTAGAGGGTCCCAACACCTAACTCAGCCAGTGCCCCAACTTTTCAATCCCGCCAGGATTGGGGGGCTGGGTCATCTCGCACTCAGTCTCAGGCTCACAATACTGGGAATAAGTATCCAGCTTGTCCCAAGTGTGGTACGAATCACCCAGGAGAATGCCTTTAGGGACGAGAGGGCTGATTTGGTGTGGATAGCTTGGACACAGGCTTAGGGAGTTCCCATCAACAAGGCGAGGGAGATCACAATCCACTACCTCAGCAGCTCCAGCAGGCCGACCAGCTCAGCAGGCCAACTCATCAGGTACGGATGGCGGTCAACGCTAGAATCATTTCTATGCTCTATCTTCTCATCAAGATCAAGAAAGTTCCCCTGACATAGTCATTGGTATGTTACGTCTCTTCCATCTAGACGTATATGACCTCTTAGATCCAGGAGATACTCTTTCATTCGTGACTCCGTATATAGTAGTTCAGTTATGTATAAGTACAGAGGTCCTCTCAGAACCATTCTCAGTTCCACCCCAGTTGGCGAGTCAGTTAGAGCCAGCTGGGTGTATAGAAATTGCCTAGTTTCAGTCTTGAACAAAGTAATTCCAGCTGATCTCGTAGAGCTACACAAGGTCGACTTCAACCTTATTCTTGGCATGGATTGGTTAAACTCTTGCTATGTCTCAGTTGATTGTAGAACTAGAGTTGTCAAATTCCAATTTCCTAATGAGGCGGCTTTACAATTGTCAGGCAGCAGTTCAGCGCCTAACGGTAGGTTTTTTTCTTACCTTAAGGCCCAGAAACTCATTTCCAAAGTATATATATATATATATATCATCTGGTTCGGGTCAAGGATTCCAACTCTGAGATCCCAACCATCCAGGCAGTTCCAATAGTCAGTGAGTTCCTAGATGTTCTTGCTGAGGATCTTCTCGGAGTTCCCCCTGAATGGGAAATAGACTTCGGAATAGATCTCCTCCCAAATACTCAACCCATATTCGTCCCTCCTTATGGAATGGCTCCAGTTGAGCTTAAGGAGCAGCTAAAAGATCTTCTTGACAAAGGTTTTATCAGACCCAACATCTCTCCCTGGGGTGCTCCATTTCTTTTCGTGCGTAAGAAAGATGATACCCTCAGAATGTGCATAGATTACCGTCTGCTGAACAAGGTCACAGTTAAGAACAGATACCCCCTACCTAGAATTCATGACCTATTTGACCAACTTCAGGGAGCAAGTTGTTTGTCCAAGATTGATCTCAAGTCAGGATACCATCAGTTAAGGGTCAGAGAGTGTGACATACCAAAAACAACATTCAGAACTCGGTATGGTCACTACGAGTTTATGGTGATGTCCTTTAGGTTAACTAACGTCCCAGCAGCCTTCATGGATTTGATGAATAGGGTTTTCAAGCAGTAACTAGATATGTTTGTCATTGTATTTATCGATGACATTCTGATGTACTTCAGAAATAAGGAAGAGCATGCTAATCACCTAAGGATAGCATACAGACCCTCAGAGATTGTCAGTTATTCACCAAGTTCAGCAAGTGTGAATCCAGGTTGAAGTTTGTGACATTCTTAGGTCATACGGTATCAGGTGAGGGAATACATGTAGACCCTCATAAAATAGCATCAGTGAAGGATAGGCCTAGACCTACCTCACCTACAGAAATAAGGAGTTTCCTAGGCTTAGTAGGTTATTACCAATTGTTTGTGAAAGGTTTCTCTTCTTTAGCATCCCCTCTGACCAAGTTAACCCAGAAAAAGGTGAAATTTCAGTGGTCGGATGAGTGTGAGAAAAGTTTTCAGGAGTAAAGGCTCGACTCACTACTGCTCCAATTGTGACCCTGCCAGAAGGAATAGATGGGTTTTTTGTATATTGTGACGCCTCCAAAGTTGGACTCGGTTGCGTGCTGATGCAGCGGGGCAAGATGATAGCCTACGCCTCCAGACAGCTCAAAGTTCATGAGAAGAATTAATCCAACTCATGACTTGGAGTTGGCAGCGGTGGTATTCGCATTGAAAATATGGAGACACTACTTATATGGAGCTCACGTAGACGTGTTCACAAACCACAAGATCCTTCAGTATGTGTTCATCCATAAGGACCTAAACCTGCGTTAGAGACGGTGGTTGGAACTGCTAAAGGATTATGACATGAGTGTGCTGTATCACCCCAGCAAGGCCAACGTGGTGGCTGACGCACTAAGCAGGCGGTCTATGGGAAGTGTAGCTCACATTAACAAAGGCAAGAGAGAGCTAGTGGAAGAAGTTCGCAGACTAGCCCGGTTAGGGGTACAGTTGGTAGATTCGGCTGAAGGTGGCATGGTAATGCAAAGCGGGTCGAATTCATCCTTGGTAATAGAAGTTAAGTCCAGACAAGATGAAGATCCAGTTCTACTTAAACATAAAGAAGCAATCCTCAGAAAGGAGGTTGATGCTTTCTCCCAATAGAGAGATGGGGTGCTTCGTTACCAAGGCAGATTGTGCATGCCGAATGTTGGTGAGTTGAGACAGTAGATACTGGCTGAGGTACACAGCTCGAGATACACCATTCACCCTGGTGCTACCAAAATGTACTGCTATTTGCGGGATATTTACTGGTGGAATGGCATGAAAAGAGACATTGTTGAACTTATAGCTAAATGCCTGAACTGCCAGCAAGTCAAGGTAGAGCACCAGAGACCAGGAGACATGACCCAGGATATCAACATACCCACCTGGAAGTGAGAAGAAGCAAATATGGACTTCATCACGAGTCTACCTCGGACTCGTCGATAACATGACTTAATATGGGTAATAGTAGACCGAATGACTAAGTCAGCACATTTCCTCCCAATCAAAACCACAGATTCAGCTGAGGATTATGCTAAACTTTATATCCGTGAGTTGGGTAGACTTTATGGGGTGCCATTGGCCATTATTTCGGACAGGGGTACCTAGTTCACCTCCCATTTCTAGAAGTCTTGTCAGAAGGGACTTGGCACTCAGGTCAAGCTTAGTACAGCTTTTCACCCGCAGACAGATGGGAAAGATGAGTGAACTATTCAGACTCTAAAAGATATGCTAAGAGCGTGCATGATAGATTTTAAGGGTAATAGGGATGACCATTTGCATCTTACCTAGTTTGCGTACAACAACAACTACCATTCTAGCATCCAGATAGCCCCATTTGAAGCATTATATGGTAGAAGGTGTAGATCTCCTATAGGGTGGTTTAAAGTTGGTGAAGCCACCTTGATAGGGCCAAACTCAGTTGATGAGGCAATGCAGAAAGTTTAACTCATCCGAGAAAGGCTGAAAATAGCTCAGAGCTGCTAGAAATCTTATGCCGGTGTGAGAAGAAGAGAGTTGGAGTTTGCAGTTGATGACTGGGTATACCTAAAAATTTCGCCCATGAAAGGGGTGATGAGGTTTGGAGAAAAGGGGAAGCTTTGCCCGAGGTATGTGGTACCTTATAGGATTTTGAGGCTTATCGGCAATGTGGCTTATGAACTAGAGTTACCTTCAGAACTATCAGTTGTACACCTAGTTTTCCATGTCTCGCTTTTGAAGAAATGCATTGGAGACCCAACCTCAATTGTGCCATTGGACAGTGTAGAATTTAAAAGATAGCCCCTCATATGAGGAAGTACCAGTCCAGATCCTTGACCGTCAGGTGCGTAAGCTGAGGAACAAGGAAATAGATTCGATCAAAGTCTTATGGAGGAATCAACAGGTTGAGGGAGCTACGTGGGAGGCCGAAGCAGATATGATAGTCAAATACCCGCACTTGTTCCCCACCGGCTCTAGCACAACTTGAGATATTAGCTATAACCCTAGAATTCAGTTTAGTTTTCATGACTCAGTTCAGATGTTCAAGTCTCTTTTATGTTTTTGAATGTATGTATGATAAGTAAACTCAGTTCAGATATGTATTTTGAAATATGTATTTTGAAACAGAGATAGTCATTGCAGTAGTTGTGGAGCTAAATGAGAAGTATTCGAAGATTTTGATTGTTATTTTTTGCTTCATGTGTGTTTTCTAACATTTGAGGATGAATGTTTACAAGGGGGACATAAACAGAAAGATAGAAAACTACAAAAAGGTCGACGTACCACCCGACGAGTCAGTTAGGCAATCCTCACGACTCGTTAGGTGAGCCATGAGGAGAAGGCGAAATAATGTAAAGGAGGGGGACAGTGTACCAAACGAGGGACGTCACGAGCCGTGGTCACCACGACCCGTTAAGTCACTCAAAAGGTCGCCCGAGTTGGGAATAATATTTGATTTGACCAAAGGTACTCGACGAAAGGGCAAACGAGTCATCACCAATGGCAACAACTCGTTAAGTGACTCATTATGGGACTTAGCATTAAATCTCCAAAATGAGATAGTATGGTCCACTAACTGGTGACCACGACTCGTGGTCATAGATAACGACTCATTAGGTTCCTCGTGGTAACTCACTCGAGGATCCTGTGCAAGGAATGACGGGAGGACCATGAGTCAGGGTTAGTCACCACGACTCGTTAGCTCACCCGTTAGGGGCACCTGACAGTTTTTCCCAAAGGAATTTCTGCAAGGGGCTATTTAGTAACTTCCTATTCTCTTAAGCTCTAAACCACGCCGTTTTGAATGTAAAATCAGACTTATTAGAGGGTTGGGAGGGTTCCTTCCTTCATTCTCACGTTATTTCTCGTAGTAAATCAAAGGTTCTCTCAAGAAACTCTCAACCAAGCGTAGGTTTTTTTTATCCATTGTAGTTGTTCAAGTCTCCTTCTTCAAGAAACTTTAACTCAGGTATGTGGGGTTTAGCAAGGGACGTCCTTCCCTTGTGTCCCCAAAATCCTCCTCAACTTCCTCTAAATGCTTTTTAAGCCTTGAGTTTTTCGAGTATGAAAAAGGCTTCATGAGTTATTTTCATGATTTCACTTAGAACGATGTTCGTGTATATTATTGATATGATCCCCATAAATTTCTTAATATCAAATTATTATCAGTAAGTTTATACAATGATGAATCTAAGCCCTAACTTTTTAGTAATGGTTTTTGCTTGTTAAATTCCTCTAGTGAATGAAGAATGCTTTGGGTTGAATTCCTACAATTTCTTGCTATACATGAGTGTTGGGTAAATATCCCATGATCAGAATGACTTTAGTTTGTTGAATGAAATTCTAAGATTCTTGAAATTTCTCTATAATATGAAATTCCCATGTTGTTAGAATAAGTTGAATTCTCTATTAGCTTCTAGTAGTCCGTATCGCTTAGAACCTAGAATCTCTCCTTAATCATATCGCTTAGTCTCGAATTCAATGCTAGAATCCTCGCAAGTGATATTCAGAAAATTGTCAATCGACGCTTTGACTTCGCCTTATTTCGAGGTGTCATCGGTGCTCTCAGTTATCAGCATCAGACTTAGACTTATGTTTTTATCCTTTAGGCGGTCATGACATTATAGTATATAGCTCGACCACTCAGACCTCATTTCACTACAACTTGTTCTTAGATGGTCACGACGCCTTAGATAAGCAGCTCCACCAGTCTAGAACCCAATTTCAGATTCTGGTCCGATAAGACTCTCTACGGTACATGCATTTATACGTCCCTAACTAGTCTGGACCCTAGTTTCGAGCTACCGCTTTAGTAGTTTAGTTTAGGTTTTCTAGTGGGAGTAGGACTTGGCACCGAAAATGGGTTCCAAGACACCTAGGTTCCCAGAATTACGTTGCCAGCATAGGGCAGTATTACGGCCCGATTGGCCCCAGACTTGTGATCACTTAATCCATGCCTTTATACTCCTAAAGGTATACTGTCCTACCGGTGGGGTGTATACATCGGACTCCACGTCTAGCTCACATGGTTAAATGTCGGTTATTGACTCTCCCAGTAGTCAATCCAGTCCATATCAGAATAAACAACTTAGTTCAGTATAGTATCTCAGATTTAGTGTTTCTCGACTTAGGCATTCCTCGACCATTAGACAGGGTCATCTTGATCACCTCAGTTTATATTAGTAGTTCGGCCCAAGCAACCTTATCTCGTTGGTCATTGCGTGTCATTTCGCCTTGTGACTTTATATTCAGTTATAAGCTCCCACTTACTCAGTACATTCAAAGACCGCCGCATACTTTTATGATGGTATCATTTCATGATATAGCTGTAGGTTCTCAGAATCATCACCGTTAGTTGCCATAGTTCAAATTCTTCATCACAGTAGTTGAAGTGTGAGTCCTCATCATCCGAGGGAACTATTTCCTTCTTTTGAGTCATGTATAAGTTTTAGTTAGACTTAGAGTTAGCTGGGGTTTGTCCCAGCAACTCCTCGGTGGATGGCTTTCAGACGTATTACGATTTCTCGGATTTATCAATATTATTCAATTGTTTGAACTTTATATTTTAGGACTCTATCCTCATAAATATTTTTATGATTTTATTTCAAAGTTTCATGTGCTTGTTTACTCAAAATGCCAGTTACTAATAGACTAAGGGTTAACTTAGGGTCACTTATGGCTTCAAGTACCATGTTACGCCCAGGTGTAGGCTCGGCGTGGATAACCGTGCTAAATTGCGGGAGATGGACGAAGGGAAAAATGGGTCCTGTCGTTCTGGGACTCAATCATGAAATGATACAAACATATAAGTATGCGGCTAGTACTTGGAATGTATTGAGTATGTAAGGTAAGTAAAACATGTTGAGTAAATGTTAACCGAAATCATATATAAATAAAAATTAGTATATCATAAGAGTAAGGACTACACTCTTAAATCTAAATTTGAGAAATATAAAGTCATGAGTCGGTCACGGCCCAAAAGTGGGGTAGGGCCTAACCGGCATTCGATTCATGATTGACGAGAAGCCGGCTATATAGTCTGAAAATGTAATACTAAGGCCGACCAAGACACTTGTCACAACTAACCAAGATAAACACTGCACTGCAAGGTCTCTAAATGATGAATAAAATGTACTAGTATCTAAGGATGAAAACTGTAAACATATAAAATAACAATGATAGTTGAGCCAAAAATAAGGAATTATAACAACCCAGAATCCTGAAAATCAAAACCTGATAATAACTCAATATTGAAGTGTAAATGCAACCATCAAATGCACAATAAAAACAATAACCTAAATGTAGTCGTACTAACCAACCATAAAATTCATGTAAAATCTATGCAGCCAATGTACCACACTGGGGTAAGACTAAAAATGCTCTCTAGCCGGTGTACCACATAGGGGTAAACCATCCATCCGGTGTACCACACCGGGGTAAAAACCAATAAATATTAATCATATTAAGAAATGGAGCCAATATGGCGATACCGGGTAAATTAACACGTATAGCATAGAAATGATGATTACTAAATCTGTGTGGCTAGCATAAGCCTCCTCGTAATGCATAATTCCAGGTGAGCACGTATAATATGTAAAGCTAGAAAATAACACTTAAATGTATGTATCCAGAACTTGTATAAATCATAAGGAACTACAAATGACTTAAGAGTTTCAACAAGATTTATAGATCATGTTCAAAGCGACGTTGGAGCTCGCAGACTCTCTAGCTTGTCATTCATTTATGGGAAAGGGATTATGAAATCTCCTGCCTGCATATTTCATAAGATACACATAAGATAAAGGATAACCATAACAAGAAAATCCTAATTAAATAAGTCTATTTACTCCTTAATAACTTGCACGCCTTTTTATTTGGCTTTCTAAAATCAAGACATATCATCATCTTGGCTCTTCACCACTCCCCAGCAATAACTAGACCTTTAAACACAGTTAACATCACTAATTAATACACACACACACATAGACAAATATACATATATATACATATATATATATATATGTATATGTATATATATATATGATGCGTTAAGGACCAACTAACAAATGTCCAATACCAGGGGTCTCTAACCTATGTACAACTACGACAACAATCAACACAATATCCCACTTTAAATGCCTCACGTGGGCTAGACAAAATCTCGTAACATTTAACCCCTAATCAAACATGAAAATTTAAATTCTTAAATGAAGCTTAACATATTTACTCAATAATTTTAAAGATGTTACCGGTTCATTCAATTCACAACGCACGAATCGTGCTTAAAAAAACAACGGACAGGGGGTCTAACATACCTTTCTCCGATGAACTATTCTTACTTCAATGATCAGTCCTTAACCTTTCCAATCTCTTGAATTCATAAGCAAGTATTTATACCAATATGTAAAACAAAATGCAGCCCAAAATAACCTACAAAAGGCATCCACAATAGCAACAATTACATGCGGAAACATCAAATAGCAGTTATTTTCTCTACTAGTTTTTAATAACTTTTGATGGAGAAACAAGAGGAAATTTTACCTAATTTTTCTTAATTCTTCCCCTCAATATGAAGTATGATTCCAGAAAAATAAACAGCCAAAAAGCCTAAGGAAAGCGAGCAAAAAATCAGCTCAAAATAGTCCATCGGCAGCTCACTAGCTGCCAATTTCCAGTTTTTCGCTTTGCAATTTGAAAGGTTTAAAGAGAGATAAATCCTTACCTTTCCTCTTGTTTTAAATAATTACCAAAGATGGATATATAGCAGTCAAACAGATTTTGAAACGCATAAAACCACCTTCAAAACCTTTCTCAAATGAGAGCTCCAAGATAGCCCCTAGCACACTTGTCAATGAATTCTCAACTTGTCTTGTGATTTTCTTGAACTTTGCTTGATGTTTCCTCCTTGATTATCTAGACACTGGAATTGAGAGAGAAATAGAATTCTTAATATGCTGGTCAATTTAGATTAGGACGGAAATGCTTCTACAAGTAAAAAATTCTGATTTTAAGTAAATAGAATGATGGAGGTGCTAGTGTCATGCCCCCCGTCACCGCTCATGGTGCTTTGGTAAAATACCCATAACTTCTCTCTTACTCCGACCAAATTGATGATAGATTTAATATTATGAAAATAGACTCATAAAGGCCTTTAATTTGATAGTAGTGGGGCTTCTAAATCATTTATATATTGGGAGATATCGTCATTTAAAGTTTACCTCACTTATGAATCCTTACATACATTCGTACACATTTTCTTTGTCATCTACTTACCTCAATATACAACTCCGCATTTCCCTACATAGAATACAAAATCAAATAATCACCAAAAAAATTTGGGGTGTAACATTCTCCCCTTCTTAGAACATTCGTCCCCGAATGGAAAATAATTTCGCTTAATATTCTTCAAAATAGATACTTAGTAACTTAGGTATCAAACACATACCTTAATATAATGTCGACATCGTGAATACGTGAGGATATTTCTTTCTTCATTTTCTCCTCGCCCTCCCAAGTTATCTTCGATGTTATTACTTCGCCATATACTTTAACCGAGGTGACTTCTTTGGTCCGAAGTTTCCTGACTTACTGGTCAAGAATAGCAATTGGGACCTCGATATAGGTTATGGTTTCTCGTAACTGACATCATCGATAGGCATAACATGGGGTTGGTGTCCCCATACCCCAAAGATCAGTGGAAAACAACAGGGTTGTGGACGCTAGTTTCAGAGGCAACTCCAACTCATAGTTCACTGCTTATCCTGAGGCGGTGTCCTCTGGGCGCCCACTGGGGCTGCTTTTTCTAGCTTTCAAACATAAATCAATTTTCAGAAGTAGCATGCAGAATATCCAGACCACAACAAAGCAAACTTCCTGAAAAGTTGGCTACTTTTTTTTTTTTTAATATTTAACAAGATTTTTGCTTGTACACTGGTCTTCAAAGTTTGATCATTTGTTTAATTACAATAGAGTTTATACTTGTCATTCTAATATCAGCATTTCCATTTTCGAACAAAACTTTCCTGCCTAGGTTGTACACTTTCGCATAAAAGAAGTTCAGGATTGGGGCCATCTACTACTCGTCTGGAAGCTGTTATTATAGGCCAACTAATCAAGGAAACATGATCATCCTGTTTCCACTGTAATCTAAAAGACAGCGCGCAATATACCTTCAAGCATCTCGAAATGGTGCGTTTAGCTTGCCCGTCTATCTCAGGGGATGAAATGCGGTACTGAGGCTTACCTGAGTGCCCAGGCCTTTTTAGAAAGACTTTCAAAAGTTTGATGATCTGAGCAATTCTGTCAGAAATAATGGATAAGGGGATGCCATGTAGGCGAACTATTCTATATATATAAAGCCTAGCATAATCCTCTCTGCAAAGATATGTAGTCTTAACAGGCAAGAAGTGTGCTGATTTAGTTAATCTATCAACTATTACACAGATAGAAGTGTTGACTGCTCGTTCGAGGCAATCCCGTAATAAAATCCATATTAATCACCTCCCATTTTCAGTCGGAATTTCATATCCCGCACTAGACCCCAGGCCTCTAGTGCTCGACCTTCTCGCTTGGAAATTGGGACATTGAGTCACAAGACTCAGATGTCCTTTTTATGCAATTCCACCAATATAGCTTCCTTAGGTCACGTATATACATTTTCGCACTGTAATCAATATCGAGAGTAGTGAGCTTTATTCATAATCTTTTCGTAGCTCACTCATATTAGGTAAACATAGACCACCCAGGTATCTAAGAACTCCATTGGGTCCATAATCAAATAGGCTCAGCTTCTGCCACATGAACTTCAGACTAACTCTCTCGCATCATCATATCGTTTCTTAACTTCCGGCTACCAAGGATGGTTTCTCATTGCTTTAGACAATAACACCCCATTCGGCATCTAGTAACCAAAGTATATAAGTCGCCAACTACTGTAAAGTCATCTTCATTTCAATCCTTGCCAACCTAAATTGACTCAAGCTACCCATAGATTTGTGACTTAGCGCACAACTACAATATTTGCCTTCCAGATGATATAGAATGCTAACATCATAATCTTTCAGCAATTCTAAACACCTTCTCTAGCGTAAATTAAACTCCTTTTTGCTGGAGTATGTACCAAGGCTCTTATGATCCGTAAAAGTAAAATCGTGTACCCCATATAGGTAGTGACTCGAAGATCTTTCACGCAAACACCACTCACGCCACCCTAGATCATGAGTTGTGGTAATTCTGCTCGTGCTTCCTCAGCTTCCTCGAAGCATGGGCAATGAATTTGTTGTGTTGCATCATAACACAGTCTAAGACGATCCTGGAGGCATCACAATAAACCACTTAACCCCTCTCGTACCTTATGGAAGAGTCAACATAGGTGCTGAGGTCAACCAATCTTTCAACTCTTGAAAACTGTCCTCACATACCTCTAACTACTAAAACTTAGCTTTTATGAGACAACTTTGTCAATGGCACGGAGATAGTAGAAAACCTTCTACAACTGCGATAGTAACCTCGCTAAACCCAAAACTATGAACCTCTATAGGATTCAAGGTTCTCGGGGCCAACTTCATCGGCTTCTATTTTTTGACTATCCACTCTTATACCTTCATCTGTAATTACATTACCAAGGAAAGCCACAGATGCGGCAAAAAATTCATACTTAGAAAATTTAGCATACAATCCAGTTTTGGAGAGTCTTCAGAATAATAACTCGTGTGATCGCATGCTTAGCCTCTCTGGTCGTGAATAAACTGTGATGTCATCGAGAAGACAATCAGAATACATCAATGAAGGGCCTAAACACCCTATTCA
Source organism: Datura stramonium (assembly GCA_018107945.1). Taxonomy (NCBI): domain Eukaryota; kingdom Viridiplantae; phylum Streptophyta; class Magnoliopsida; order Solanales; family Solanaceae; genus Datura; species Datura stramonium. The sequence continues at coordinate 134,791 of JACEIK010003882.1, forward strand.
TCAAATCCATAAAACTTTTTGTGGCATTAGTAATTCCGAATGACATCATTAAGAACTCATAATATCCATTTGGTTCTCAAGGCAAATTTAGGGATATCAACTTCCCTAGCACCTAACTGATGGTACCCAAATCTCAAATCAGTCTTTGAGAAGCATCCTGGGTACTCTTGTAATCGATCAAACAGTCATCTATCTTGGAGAAGTGGGTACTTGTTCTTAATCGCAACCTATTCAGCTTGCTTGTAGTCAATATGGTACATTCTAATAACCCATCTTTCTTTCACATAAAGGGAACCGTGCACCCTAAGGCAATACACTAGGTCAAATGAATCCCTTCTCGAGCAGATCTCCCCAATCGTTCCTTCATTCTCTTAGCTTTACCGGAGCCATTTTGTATGAGGGATCGATATAGGCCGAGTAATCGAAGTAGATCAATAGAAAAATCTATCTCCCTTTCAGAGGAATTCCATGCAAATCCTCTATAAAGACCCTGGGAACTCATTTACAATAGAAATGGATTGGAGAATCGCAGGCTCACATTCCAAGTTTCTTACCCAAACCAAGAGAGAAATACAACCTTTAATATCAACTTTGGGCCTTAAGGCATGAAATAAACTTACCTTTGTATGACAACATTACCTTGCCATTCCCGACCGTCGGGAAAATGGAATCTAACAACCTTGGCTCTGCAATCAACATTATCATATAACATACCAAGTAATCCATACACATAATGACACTAAAATAGACCATTTCCCAAGATTCACTAGACGCCAAGGTCAATCTATCACATAAGAATACTACAAAGTTTCGATAAACTCGTCTAGGCCAACACTGATTCGCCAATTGAGTAGAACAACAAGTCGTATAGATAAACCCTGGGAATGTCTCAAACTGACTCGAAACCAAACAAGGTAACATAAGAGAGTGTAGAACCAGGATCAAGCAATACATATACTACGCACGAGAGTATAAATAATCAAAAGTATTGTAACAACATCAGTGAGGCCTCTGGTCTTGCGAATCGCCCAAAGCACAAAATTTATTCTGGGTTACCCTAGAACCAGAAGCCTCTCTCCCTCTTCCTCTAACTCAACCTACTACAAACTAAGCATTAGGTATGGGTGGTCGAATAGAGGATGACGAAGCAACCATTGATCTTGCCTAATCCGGCCCGACCCTATCTGAACAATCCCTCATAATGTTCTAGCTGCCCGCAACGATAGCACACATTCTATATGCCTCTGACGGCACTGACCTAAATGAGATTTCCCACATTGAGGAAAAAAAGTGGCAATGGTGGTCTCCTCTACTCCGCCGCTCCTATTTGAGAGCTAGATGGAGTCAGCCCTCGGTCTCTTCTCTATCCTCGAAACTGGGTGGGCACTCACAGGCCTAACTGATTGCCTGATGACTGTGCGTCACCCTGGGTACCCTCTGTAAGGACCCACAATCCTAGCTCTCTTCCTTCTCTCCCCGGCTATCTCTCGAGTATCCCATAATTGATGAACCAAATCCTCCGCCTCTGGGCGAAAGCCTAAATTCAAGCAATGTCCATGTCCTCTTGAGTAGATATCCCCAAACAATCTCGAGCTATATGAAGCCCCAATCCCAACACAAAACCAGTGAACTCTATCCTCCATCCTCTGAATCATGTGCGGAGCATACCTGGTAAGAGAATCAAACTGAAGACAATACTCACGCACACTTCATACTTCCCGGCTCTAGGTGCAAAACTACTCAACCTGATCCTATCGAAGCTCCCAGGGTAGAGAGTGGTGCATAAAGGCCTGGGAGAACTCTTCCCACTCAGCTGGTGGTGCATAAGGCCTCTGGTAGATCAAGCCTAAGCTCTAATACCACAATATAGCCACATCACGTAGTCTAAAAGCGCTAACTTACTTCCCTCGCCTCCGTAGCTCACATCACCTTTCACACCATGCAGTTAATCAATAAATGTCCTGAGGATACTTCTCGTTAGGGTCTGATCCGGTGAATGCGAGAGGGCTCAAACTCAAGAGCTCGCAGGATCTGGAACTCTCAGTTGCCTGGCCTCTATGATCTCTATCGTCCTTCCAATCGTCGCCCTCGACTCGCGGCTATACGAGCCATCAACAGAAACATCCCTAAGACCCCCGTCCTTCCATAACAATTGGAGGTACCACAAGCATGGAAGGGTTTTCCACTCTACTACCCCTGGTACTGCTGGAGCAGGAGAGCTGGAGGTTTATCTGCCACTGCTCTAACCGGTGATGGAGGAACTGAAATACCAGTGGCAAGACTCACTCGAGCCCTTGAACCGGCTCGATCCATTGATGGTGACTAGTACCCACTCCTATGGTTGTGGCAATCAACCTCGTAGTCATCTTTCTTGTCACAGGCATACTCTGAAACAATAACACGATTTAGATATCACTGTACTTATGACCTCGCGCTATAGCACAAACTATTAGTAAAAGAAGTGAAATAATTCCTAGATGTCCTGTAGCCTCCAAATTATAAGCATGGGGCAATAACATACCCATAAGCAAGACTCCACTAGACACAACTTTGTGACTTTAGACATGACTTTTGCTCTGATACCAAGTTTATCACGCCCCAAAACTAGGTAGGGTGCAACTGAACTCGATTCATGATTGATTGAGAAGCTGGCTATATAGCGTTCGAAAATTAATGCTAAGGCCGACCAAGCCACCGTCACAAACAATAAGATAAATACTAAACCCATAAGGTATCGATAATGATGAATAAACAATATGGAAATCCGACAAATCTGAAATAAAGCTAAACATAGCAATGAAAATCCAACATGACTACACCACCAAAACTACTATACAAACTAGTACACATCGCCTCTACAACAGTAAACAAACTAAAATGGCCCCGGCCTATCCATGTTATACAATAAAACTCGTAATATTAAAATTAGAAATGGTTCCTGGAAGAGAGGAGCATACTACTATTCCACTAAAATCTAGCTCCTATTACGTTTGATGATCTGAGCGTCGGCCTGTACTCAGAGCATCACGGCAGAGGGGTCCCTAGATGAAGAGACGCCGCCATCGGACAAAATTAATCGGTATGTAAGGCTAAAAACTATAAACATATAAGATAACAATTATAACATAGACAGAAACAAGGAATAGTAATAGCTCTCGGAACTTTAAAAATCAAAACCTAACAATAACTCAATATTGAAGTGTAAAATGCAACCATCTAATGCATAATAAAAATATAATCCAAATGTCGGTACAACCGAATACCATAAAATCTATATAAAATTCGTCTAGCTAGTATACCACATTGGGGTAAAAAAAAAAAAAAAAAAATGCCTCCAGCCGGTGCACTGCACTGGGTAAAATTCATCCAACCGGCATATCAAATTAGGGTTAAATAAAAATACTTAAAGAAGTGTACTACAACGGGTAAAACAATAAATACTTGATCATAATCATAAACCGAGTCGATATGGCTTATACTGACTAATGAACACGTATAGCATATAATGATGATTACTAAATCTATGGCCTACATATGCCTCCTGCAATGCATAACTTCAAGTGAGCACGTATAACATGTAAAGCAAGAGAATAGCACTTAAATGCATGTATTCAAAACTTGTATAAATAATAAGGAACTGCGGATGACCTAAGAGTTTCAACAAGATTTATAGATCGTGTTTAAAGGGACATTAGAGCTTGAAGACTTCTGTTGAATGTTGTAATGACTTAAGGGAAAGAGATTATGAAATCATCCCTTGACGTGGAATGTTTTATAACATACACATAAGATAAAGGAAACTATGACAAGGCAACTTAATTCAATAAGCTCATTTACCCTTAATAGCTTGTGACGTCTTTTTACGTGGCTTAAAATCGCATTTATGCGTCATCATCTTGGCTCTTTCACCAATTTGAGTTAGCAATGGGACTTTAAACACATTTAACATCACACACACACAAACACACACACACACACACACACACACACACACACACACACACACACACATATATATATATATATATATATATAATACTTAAGGACCAACTAACAATGCCCACGCTGAGGGGTCCCCAACTCGGTGTACAACTACGACAACAATCAATATAATATCCCACTCTTAAATGCTTCACGGCTAGACATAATCTCAACATTTAATCACAATAAAACATGAAACATTAAATTTTTAAATGAAGCTTAACATACTACCTCAATACTTGTAAAGAGGCTTCTGGCTCATTGAATTCACAACACAGGAATCGTGCTTAAAAGAACAACGGATAGGGTGTCTTATATACCTTCTTCGAAGGAATTTTTCTTACTTCAATGATAAGACCTAACCCAATAAATCTATTGAATTCATAGGCAAGCATGTCAATATATAACACAAAAATGCAGCCCAAAGTAACTTAGCAAAGGCAGCCACAATAGCAACAACAACACACGGCAACATCAATAACATATAGTCATTTTCTGTACTAGTTTTAACTAAATTTTGAGGGAGAAACAAGAGGAAATTTTACCTTACTAAATTTTGTAATTCTTTCCCCTAAATATGAAGTATAATTCCATACAAAGAAATGCCTAAAAGTCTAAGGAAACCGAGCAAAACTCATCTCAAAAATGTCCATTGACAGCTCACTTAGCTGCCAATTTTCAGCTTTTCACTTTACAACTTGAGAGGCTTAAAGGGGGAAAAATCCTGACCTTTTATCTTGGTTTCAATCCCTATTCAAATATGTATATATATGCATCTAAAGATTTTTAAACGTAGAAACCACGTTCAAAACCTTTCCAAAATGAGCTCCAAAACAGGTCCTAGCACATTTGGCACATAATTCTCAACTTGTCTAATGATTTGCTTGAACTTTGCTTTATGTTTCTTCCTTAATTTTGTTGTTGTAGCTAATCGAATTCGAGAGAGAAATGGAATTTTTAGCAAGCTGATCGGTTTAGATTGGGATGGAAATGCTTTCAACAAGTGAAAAATCTGATTTTTAAATAAATAAGCCAGTGGAGGTGGCTCTAGGGTATTATGCTTGCCTCACTGCTCGGGGTGCTTCTGTAAAATGCCTATAACTTCTTACTACGAACTCCGATTGATGAGAGGTTTTTATATTCTAAAAATTAGACTCAAAGACCTTTGATATGATAGGAATGGGCTTCTAATTCATTATATATTTGGAGATATGATAATTTAAAGTTGACCCTTACTTATGAACTTAACATACTCTTTCCTTTTCCGTTCGTACATATTTCCATTGTCATCTACGACCAATATACAACCCGTATTTCTTTAACATAGCATATAAACATCAAATAATCACCAAAAATTTTGGGGTGTAATATAAGCTGAGTATCATATCTTAATAGAACAACGCAAGTGTTAAAAAGGAAATCATATGACTAGTCATAGCTGGAAATCGGTAAAAGTTCATAAACCGATCATTGTCAAACTGCCATAAAACATAATATCATAAGTCATGAACATGAATTACTAAAATTATGAGGAATAATGGGAGACTCTTCATAACTAAAACAAATCATAATAAAGCTTACATATGCCCCAACGATCACACTCAAGCAAGCGTGAGCCATCCAAACCTTGTCGGGGCTAAGGACGACGAGCATGATATCCATGACAAGCCGAGGCCCCTGGGGGCAAGGTGGGAAAAACTCTCGGGCGGAGTTCTCCATAAATATATAAACCTACGTTTCCATGTAGTTCTGAGATCGGGGAACCTTGGAACCCAAGGCCTACACGATGCTAGACACTACTCCCAAAACATGCATACCGCTCTCATCATTTTTTAATAAAGCTAAATCGTACATACATAGTCTCAAATCTGAACATTGGAAGTCTTAGATCTATACATACCATAAGTTGAATTAGGAGTATTGACTCCAAATGATATGGTAAGCTCATCTTATAAAACTGAGCTAAATCATGAAATCATACTTAACTTGTGTGGGTTTGCCCAAACGGTAAATCATCTATGATTGAAGAGACTTCATAAATCGCACAATCCTCCTACGACTCGTGGTATCCTCCCATATTGACCAAATATGAAACCCCAAGTCATCTGAATATTTCCATGAATCTTACTAAGACCCCTAACAGGCTATCACAAGTCATACCAACTCCAAGATATCCAAAGATATGAAAATCCCAAGTACTTGTTACGATCCGTACCACGAGTCATACCCACACACTATGACTCATAGTGGGGACTTAAGGTCTTGGAAAAGAAATCTCTGAACTGAACCATGGGTCTTCCAACGACCCATACCACCAACCTACGACTCATAGGTTGAGTCGTACTCGAGACGCTTTTCCAACTTTTCGCCGATCACATTTCAAATACCGAGCTCAGATCTTAGGGACTTTGGGCTATTACAGTATCTCCCCTTGGGAAAATCATCCTGAATGGGACTAAGCATATTGAAAAGGCTGGGGAAAGATCTAAATCCCAACATCAACATCTCGAAGCTGAAAACTAACAAGAGTGGCCGACTCAGGCTAAATATGATTGAACCAAATTCATGATTCATACACACATGCTAAAAAGATGAACAAAACTGAGAAACATGAATTTGAAATGAATCTTAAAATACTGTACTAAGTAGGAAACTGATATCTCATGCTAGAACTGAGCCGGAAGGGGAAAGATGCGGTATCTAGCCATCATATCTATTTTGGCTTCCCACCTAGCTCCCTCAACAAGATGATTCTTCCACAAAACCTTCAATTAAGATACTTTCTTGTTTATCAACGTCTGAACCTAACGATCACAGATCTCAACAGAAACCTCATCATAGGTAAGGCTATCCTGCATACCTATGTTCTCCACCGAGACAATGAAGGCCGAGATAATTTCGCTGTAGCTCCAACTCATATGACAATTTTCCAAAACATCTCACATCCTGTATGGCCCAAAATATTGGGAACTAAGCTGTTTCTTTCCTGACCTCGTCACTCCCTTTAAAAGGAGACACTCTTCAGATATACCCAATCATCAACCTAAAACTCAAGATCTCTTTGCCTAACATTCCATGACTTCGACGACTTTAAGCTATTTTTAGCCTTTCCCCAATAAGCCGAACTTTCTCCATGGCCTCATCAACAGAATTTTGGCCCTATCAGTGTAGCCCTGCCTACTTGAAATCATTTTATAGGTTATCTACTCCTTCACCTATAAAAGGCTTAAAATGGAGTCATCTCGAATGTTATAGTAACTCGTTATTGTAAGTAAACTCGATGAGAGGAAAATGATCATCCCAACTACCCTTGAAGTCAATCACACATGCTCTCAAAATATCCGCAAGAGTCTGAATGGTTCACTCAGCCTAACCATCTATCTATGGGTGAATAGTCATGTTAAACTTACCTCGAAAGTACCAAGTCCCTTCTGAACGATCTCCAAAACTCGTGAGGTAACCGAGTACTCTATCTGAGATAGCACAATGGAACTCCATGAAACTGAACTAACTCCCCAATGTACAACTCAGCATAATCCTCAACCGAATTGGTGGTTTTTAACTAGGAGAAATGTGTTGTTTAGGTCAACCTGTCTACAAACACCTAACTATAGTCATAACTATTGATGAGGTAATAGGAAAACCTATAATAAAGTCCATAATGATCTTCCCACATAGTAGGGATGTTAATATCTTACAACATACCTCCAGGCCTGGTTCTCAAATTTCACTTGTTTGACAATTCAGACAGTTAACCACAACTCTACTATGTCCTTTTTTTCATGCCATTCCACCAATAGACTTCCTGCTGGTAACGTACATCTTTGTGGCACTAGGATTGATAGAATAATAGGGAACCTGGGGCTTCATGCAGCATTCACTCTCTTCATCATCAATACCCCAAACATAAAACAACTCAATAACGAAGCTACCCATCTCCCCCTTGAGAAACCTCCACCTTCTAAATCTGAACCGCTTCCTTCAACTTCACTAAGATAGATCCGCCTTTCCTAGCCTTGACTTTAGTCACTGTAAAGAAGATTTGGTCCCATTCTGAACAATGACACCACCATCTGTCGAGTCCACAAGGCGAACCTCTAACCGTGCAAGCCAATGCACATCCTTTACCAACTCCTTTCTACCATCCTCAACGTGGGACACACTATTCATGGTCAATCTACTAAGCAATATTAGCCAATACATTGGCTCTTGCCTCGAATGATAGAGGACTCATGTCATAGTCCCTAAGAAGTTCTAGACATCTCCTTTGTCGTAAATTGTGTCCTTCGCATGAACACATACTAAAGGCCTCAGGTTTGTGAACACATCCACCTGCACCCCATACATGTAGTGCCTCCCGATCTTCGAGAGGACACCACAACTGCCATCTCTAGGTCACGCTGGTGCAATTCTTCTCATGAATCTTAAGCTGTCTAGAGGCATACAAAATGACTTTACCATATTGCATCCATACACAACCAATACCAGCCCTAGAGGCATCACAACGAGTAAAAAACCATTCATGCTCTTCGGCAACCTAGGAGTAATCCACTAAGAACATTACTTTCCCTTAAAACAAGAAAGCTACATACAAATTCGATCTCTAATCAAGAGTCACCAGTCACACCATGCTAAGTGATCTACCTGTACATCACCATCTCATTCGAGCCTATTCTTTATGGTTACACCACGGCTCCTTGTGTCTAACCATTATTCAAGAATTCCCCTATCTTCCTGACTTGGCTACTAATAATCATATTTCGTGCACTTCTCCATTCCTAGCACCTATGGCACGAATAGAGATATCTTGAATATACACGTTGTAACCATCATTTCCATCATGGGGAATCATACATCGGGTTTAGAGTAAGTAAATCATGAGCACGAATTGCTCAAAAAATTTAAGTCAAGTATACCTAATATAGCACGATCTTATGAGCCATTAAGGCAAATCTTAACGACTAAGTTCATAGAGCTTAGCATGCTGAGAGACATGAGCTTTTATACATAACAAGGGTCATGACATGAAACTGATATTTATGGAATCATGGAAGAAGAGTGGGACATCCATCTGAAGTGGTTACTTCTCATTCTATAATCTGACATGAATACATGTAAGGAGTACTTGTATCTTAGACATGGGCAGAACATGTTCACATGGCCAAAGCATGAGTAGAGTACCTTATTGACTGAAGTATGGAAGCACACCTAAATAAGAATGTATCTATCTCCCATAGCCATTGATCTCAGACTTTCACCTATCGCCCCCTTATCTTAAAGTCGCTGCTTCTAAGGCACATAGACCCTTTCTTAAGGCTAGGCTAACATCACTAGCTCTTGACTTTCCATTCACCTCTATAGCTACCACTGAAGGCTCTATACTTATAATTATTTTCTACCCTCCACGGGAGGAATCTCATACTAAAGTTATAAGGGATCTTATGCCTTATACTCGTGGGTTTCGGGGCCTAGCAACATACAAAGATCAACATGAAAAAACTCATAATATACATGCGACTACATCTAGAGCTGACCGCCACCTGTGCTAAGTAATCCACCCTGCTGGGATGGGCTAGCTACTGGGGTTGCCGCTCGGGAGGCCGGAGCTCCTGGCCCTATCCTAGCCCTGTTTCTATCTAGTCGACGGGCAATCTCTAAGCATATTTCAGGGCTTACCACACCCAAAAACGATCTCTTTCTCCCACTAAACTCTCTCCAGGGTGTTTGCTACCACACTTCAAGCATGCTGGCCACCTGACGGGACTCTGGAGGAGTGCGGTTGGGGAATCCACTCTTTGGCCGCCCTACTTGGCAGTTGGACATTCTATGAGTTTATGACCGGACTGGCCACACCAAAAGAAAGCATCTAAACTCACCAAGCACTTCTCTAGGTGGTTCTTCCAACATCTTCTGCATGCTAGGTATGTAATATCCCTTACCCTAGGTTTGTTTCCTGAGTTGAAGCCAAAGATCTCTACTAAAGCGAGGGTGATTTCCACCCTTCCTGACCTATGAAAACTCGAAGTTCCCCATCCAGGCACTCTTGTTTCTTTTTCCTCTCCCATTGAACTCTCTATTCACTTTTGCACCAAGAAACTTAGGCGCATTTCCTTTTAGGTGAAGTCTTGAACCTTAGTAGTTGTTGTCTCCGTGGAGTCTATGAATGTGATTGCCGGCTGGTTAAGCCGAGTGGTCATGTCTCGTACCAACACTTAAAGGCAGCCCCAGCTCCACATATGTAACCTACCTGAACAAGGGGGTCCCGCTGGAGTTGGTGGGGATGGTTGACCTCCATTGGTTCCTCGGGGAAACATATTTCTGCATGTAGCACAAGTTAGATAGTAGAAGAATTGAACTTTTTATAGAAACGAGATAGAATCATGAAAGAAGGAAAGTTTTCCTTAAAATGTCTCATAACCTCTTTTCATCATAAGTGTGACGCACTTCAAACCCATGAAAAACTCTACTCAATGCGACTTTTAGACACTCTAGGACACTTCTACACTCCGCTCGATACCAAGTTTGTCACGACCCAAGCCGAGACTCCCGGATTGAGATAGGGAACCTAGAACCACGAATGGCCCTAAGTTGGACCCATGGAATGAACATGCTAACTAAAGAACATACAAAGAGGAATCTAATACATAAACATGAAAAACTAGATGTTTGAATAACATAACAATCATAAAATAGAGTCTCCGCTCTGACAAAGCCGAAATTTACATATTTGTCTTATAAGCCTCTAATATGTCTGATGCTGATGGGAAAATATCCCCAACTAGCTTGCTTAAACCTAAAATTGAAAATAACATAACTCAATGCTAAACTGAAGGTCCTCGAAATATGAGGAATCACCAACAATGGGAACTAGGGCTAACCGCGGGAGCTGGACTAATGGTGGAACTAGGTATGATTATTTGACCTGTATCATAAAACGATACAACTAGAGTATACGGTCAATACTTGAAATGTACTCGAGCATGAAAAGTAAGTAAATATATTGAGTAATTATTAACTAAAATCATGCATATAAAAACATAAAACACAAGATCATAAGAGTAAGGATTGTATGTTGAAATTTTATTCTAACATATGTATAGTAATAAGTTGAATATAAGGTTCGAATAGAATGACGCAAAGCTAAAATAGAAATTACATGACTTGTCATAGCTGAAATCATAAGTAAAAGCTCATAACCAATTATTGGGTCAAACTCGCTGTAAAATAATTATATAATAAGTCATAAACACGAATAACTAAAATTACGAGAAACAATGGGAGATTCATCACACCGACACCATCATGATAGAGTTCACGTGATGTCCCAACTATTACACTCAAGTGGACAGAGCCGCCCAAAACTTTGTCGTGGCTAAGGGTGCTGCCATGATATCGATATCAAGATAAAGGTCCCTATGGGGTAGGGGAAGCTCACAAAGGAGGTCCTAATGTATATATATAAAATCCCCACGTTGGCGTAGTTTGAGACCTCGCTACTCTGAACCTGGCCCACTTAGTACTAGACAAGATTCTCAAAAACGTGCAAGGTGTCACTATAATTTTTCAATGAAATTGAAAACATACCATAAGCTGAAAGTGGGACTATAGACTCCAAAACCATATGATAAGCTAAATTTATAGAATTGAGCTAAATCATGAAAACATTTTTATCCTGTGTGGATGTGCCCAAAATCTTAAAGTCATGTATACCTGAAACAGACTTCATAAGTCAAAACTGGGCGGATTCATACATGGGTAATTTTTAACCATTCAATCATGCTAGATATCTCATCATACTTAAAATCATGAATCATAAACTTGACTTTTCATGAACTTACATATTTAGGCATAATTTTCTAAAACTTGAAATCATTAATTTATAATCAAAACAGATATAAAATATACCCATGAATCTTAAAACATACCTTGAAACATGAAGAAAATTGATTCATTAACAAATCATAGAGAATTTCATGAAATTGGGGCTAAAACCCTGTAAAGATGATAAACCCGAATTAGGACTTGAATTCATGCACTTTGAGGAGAAATTTGGGCATGAGAGTGAAAGGAAACTCTCATTCATATCCGTACATACCTAGGTAAACTGATTCTTCACTTGCCTTTTGAAAACCCATAGAGAATTTGGGGAAGAATTGATAGGCAAACTTGATCTTTGAAAGGATTTCTAAACTTTGCATGCATGGGAGGTGAATGAATTATAATAGGTTAAACACTATTAATACACTTCTTTCAGGTCTTAAAACAACGTAGTTTAGGACTTGTATTAGTATTTTATGAAAATACCTTTAATGAATTCGTAGGAAAATTGTTTTGTCAGCTGCTATGACTCGTATCACGAGTCGTACAATCCTCCTATGACTCGTGGTACCTCCCATTGACCAAGCCCGAAAACCTCAAATCCTCTTCCTAATATTTCCACGAATCCTACGCGACCAATAATAGGCTATCACGAAGTCGTACCAACACTCTGTATAACCAGCCTCTAAACACTCCTTAGCACTTGTTATATCGTACCATGAGTTGTACCCACATTACAACTCATAGTGGGGACTCGTGGTATGGGGAAAGAAATCTCCGAATCGAACTAATGCTTCTACGACCCCTACAACCAATCTACGACTCGTAGGTTGAGTCACCGAGACAATTTCCCAACTTTTTCTGCTGATGATATTTCGAATCCCGAGCCTATCCTTAGGGACTGTTGGGCTATTACCGAAAGGAGCTTCTTTGGTCAACGTATCTACAACCACCTATATAGAGTCATACTACCGGTATATACGTGAAACCCTATGATGAAGTCCATATTGATCTCTTCCACTCGGAGTAGGGATACTAATATCCTTAAGCATACTCCCTCAGTCTATGATGCTCAACCTTTCACCTGCTGGCAATTCGGACACTTCGCCACAAACTCCGCTATGTCCTTCTTCATGCCATTCCACCAAGAACTTATATGCCACGGTACACCTTGGTGGAACCTGGTGGATAGAAGACTGAGAGTCATGAGCCTGCCAACATCCGCCTTCAAGTCATCCACACCTTCAAACACAAAAATGACCTTGATAATGAAGCAAACCATCTCTCCCTTGGGAGAAGACGCCCACCTTTTGATTCCGGACAGCTTCCTTCAAACCTTCACTAGGATAGGGTCTTCATCTTGCAAGCCTTGACCTCGATCACCAATAAGACTTGACCCATTCTGAACAACGACACCACCATCTACTGCTGACAAGGCGAACTCGAAAGAAAGCCTATGGACATACTTTGCTAAATCCTTCCTCCCATCCTCAACATGAGACACACTCTCCATGCTATATCCTAAATATCATCTGTCGTTACATTGTCCTTGTTCGGATGATAAAGTGACACTCTTTTCATAGTCCTTAAGAAGCTCTAGCCACCTTCTTTGTCACAAATTAAGGTCCTTTGAGTGAACACATACGAAGGCTCTTGGTGGTCCATGAACACCTATGCACCCCATACAAGTACTGCCTCCACCTTCAATGCGTACACCACTGCTACCACCTCCTAGGTCATGCGTCAGGTAATTCTTCTCGTGAGTCTTAAGCTACCCAGGGAGGCATACACAATGAACTTACCATGCTGCATTAATACACAAACCAAGATCAACCATAGAGGCATCAATACACAACAAAACCATCTGTGTCTCTCCGGGTAGAGTCAATATTGGGGCTGAAGTGAGTCGAGTATTCAACTACAGAAAACTCTTTTCACGGGCATCCAACCAATGAAATTTGACCTTTCTCTGGGTTAACTTAGTCAACGGTGCTGCAATGGATGAGAACTGCTAAAAACCTCATGCAGCTGCTCAACCCAAAAATCCCCATGCTTGGAAGGATTAACTAGCTCCCGCCAATTTCTTCTACCACCTTTATCTTTTGAGAGTCCACCTGCACACCCGTGACACCACATGACCCAAAAATTCTATTGAGTTCAACCAAAATTACACTTACTGAATTTAGCAAACACCATGATCCTTTAGAATTTGTAGCATAATCCTTAAATGAGTAGCATGCTCTTCCTTCCTATTCTCGAGACTATATGAGAATATCGTCTATGAAGACAATCACGAACCTATCCAACTACCGCTTGAATACCCTATTCATTAATTCCATAAAAGCAGCAAAGAGAATTCGTTAGTTCAAACACATAACTACAAACTCATAGTGACCATACCAGTCTTGAAGGCTATCCTGGGATGTCACTATCTCTCGATTTTTGAGTTGATGATAGACGAATCTAAGGTCTATCATTGAGAATAACTTAGCACCCTGAACTTGGAAAAACAAGTCATCAATCCCGGGGAGGGGATACTTGTTCTTGATTGTGACCTTGTTCAACTATCGATAATCAATGCAATACTCAGAAACATCCTTCTTCAAACAAAGAGAACCGGTGCACCTTCAGGATTTACTAGGCCTGATAAAACCCTTATCTAAGAGATCTTTCAACTCCTTTAGTTCAACTAGAACCATTCTATAAGGAGGAATGGATATAGACTGCTATCAGGAAGAAGGTCGATACTAAAGTCAATCTCCCGCTCAAGAGGGATCCCCGTAGATCATCCGGAACACCTCCGCATACTCACACACTATAGGAACTGACCCAAACTAGATATACATAAAACCTTAGAAATTATCTGTCATGCCCCGCCTTGGGGTATGACTGGCACCTGGTGCCCTAGAAGGATCTGGACTGCTAACTGGTGGGCCGAGGCACATCCGGTGCCCGGCTAGCCTCTATCTTAGTTCCCGGAAACAAAAGGCTATATAACGGTCAGAAACACAAACCCTCTCCACCTATCCGCCTATAGCCACCTGTACCTGTAATAACAGCTGACCAGAACATCTGAAACTTAATAAGAAAACTGGAAAGCTACGTGACCGGCAAGGTCACCACTACTATCAAAATATGGCCTCACACGGCCAACATAAAAACAAGGATGCTAAACAACTATACAACTGCACGGCCTCACACGACCAGCTCAACTGGCCACAGGGAGATAAACATACAATCTGCAAGCCTCTATGAGTAAAAATAGAAATGATTGGGACAGGGCCCCGACCTACCCACACTGTACATCAAAAGTAAAAGAGCTACACCTCTGGGAATCAGACTCCGGATGACAGGAGCTGACAACTCAATAGCTGACTGGAATCACGAGGGATCGCCT
>JACEIK010003883.1:0-18605 GCA_018107945.1 Datura stramonium
CATAAGATAAACAAGTTCTGAACATGAAGCCCTCGGATCATGAGGACTCACCACTGGAGATTTAGCGAAACTGAGCACAAACTAGGGACGATGCTGAGCCGCGAACCAGATCCTGAAAATATATGGGTCAGTACTTGGAAAGTACTTAGTATGTAAGGTATGCAAAACAATGCTTAAAAACATAAAAGTTATAGGAGTGAGGGCATCATGATCATAAAACTAAAATTGTAAGTATATCGTATGGCTCAATATTTTCAAAAATATTCATAAACCCATCAAAGTCATAATATGCGGGGAAAACATTTCATAAATCATAACTTGAGACAAAAAAACATAATCATTCATAATTCAAAACCACGAGGAACAATGGAAGATTTCTATAACCAACATACTTAACATGAGCACACATGAAGTTCGACTTGTACCCCTAGTCGGGAGGCTGTTCATACCTTGCCAAGGGTATGAATCATGAAAGGCGTGATATCACCCATGAAGGCCCCGTAGGGCATAGGGGACAGTCACTGAGGAGGTCCCCAAACATAATCCTGCGGTGGTACGTAGTTCTGAGATTCGGGGCATAACCTAGGCCCCGAACCTACTCGGTGTTAAGTAATACTCCCAAAATAACATTCATAACATGACATGCATAGCTAGTGAAAATATGGAAATCATGACATTCTTGAGAATTCATATTACTAGCCATGGAATTGGGCCTATGAGTCGGCCAAAATCGTAGTATAATTCATAAGCGACATGTGGGCATTGCCCATAGTTTCAAACATACTTGACATGTTAAAATCATAAGAAAAAGATCATGCTAGCATGGGAAATTGAAACTTGAAGACAAGCTTAAAAATGTAAGAGAAACTTGCTCATGCTTTCGGAATCATCTTGACCATGAATTTTAGTAAATATTTCCCCATGATTGGGCATCCATACTTTTAGAGATTTAAATCATGAAATATAGAATAAACAAGTAAAATCAGCCCAAATAAATTCGAAATTCACAAATTTGACATGCTATTATAAGCTCATTTCGAATTTTAAGGAATCATGAAATTTGATAAAGACCCATAAAATTTTGATAACTTTAAATGTAGAATTAGGGAGAAATTGGGCATGGGGTAGGGACTAAACTACCCATTAAAAACCCCACATACCTGAAATTTCGTGATTTCCTACTCCCTTGAAGGACTCTAAGTGAAAACTTGAAGAACTTGAAGAAAATGGATGGAAACCCTTCTTACTCCCTTCTCTAACACTTGAAATTGCTAAAATAAACTTAACAGGAGTTTTCATCCCTTAAAGACCCTTTTCTGACGTCAAGACGACGTGGTTTAGGGCCCAAAAGCGTAAAAAAGTTGAAATTGCCCTTACTGAAATTTCCCTGAAAAGCAGTTCTGGCCCCGACCACGAGTCGTACCATCAAGACACGACTCGTGGTCACTTCACCCTTTTCCCCAACTTTCTAAATTTTTCCATAACTGGTAACCAACGAATCGTAACACCATCCTACAGGTTGTACTTTCAACCGTGGTACCATCCACCCAAACCACTACAACTTAACCACAACTCCTCACCACGACTCGTTGCTTCATCCTACCAGTCGTACCATGACCCGTGACGACTCACTCTGGCACCACTGAGATATTCACCACGACTCCTAACCATGAGCCATACCATCTCACCACGGTTCGTAGGACTACCCGTGCCACACCTCAGGCTCCTCCTCACGACTCGTGTCACGAGTCGTAGGTCCTCACCACGACTCGTACTAGTGCAAAATTCCAGGTTTTCTGCAATTTTTGACTTAAACTCCCGGGTCTATTCGTAGGCCCTTCCGAGGTGTTACAATATATCCCCCTTGAAAACATTCGTCCTTGAATGTAGGGAAACAAGCAACAAACTCAGAAACAAACAATCACTATATATATAGATGCTAATCATTGACATTCAAGCCAAAAACTAACGGAACGACAACCCCCAAAAAGAACCACATAGCTGGTCTGAGTTCAGACATCACTTGTATACATCATATCATAAAACAAACTTATATGCATGAATAGATCATGAAAAACTGAATAGAGGTTTTAGGGAAGAAATTGATACCTCAAACTGAAGCTGAGCCGGTAGGGAACAAATGGGGGTATTTAGCCATCATATCCGCTTCGGCCTCCCACGTGGCTCCCTTGACATGCTGATTCCTCCATAACACCTTCACTTAGGCTACTTCCTTGTTCCTCAGTCTTCGAACCTGAAGATCCAAGATTTCAATAGGAATTTCCTCATAATTGAGACTATCCTTCACACCAACACTTTCCACTGGAACCACTAAGGCTGGGTCTCCCAAGCACTTTTTCAAGAGCGATACGTGAAATACGGGATGAACTAAATCCAACTCTGAGGGTAAATCTAACACATAGGCCACTTTACCCACTCGCCTCATAATCCAATATGGGCCAATATAGCGGGGATTGAGTTTCCCTTTCTTTCCGAATCTGATTACTCCCTTCATGGGAGATACCTTCAGAAATACCCAATCATCAACCTCGAACTCAAGCTCCCTTCTCCTCACATCTGCATAAGACTTTTGATGACTTTGAGCCGTTTTCAACCTTTCCCTTATCAACTGAACTTTCTCCATGGCCTCATGGACTGAATCTAGACCCACTAACGAAGCCTCACCGACTTCAAACCACCCAATTGACGATCTACACCGTCGCCCGTAGAGAGCCTCGAACGGTGCCATTTGTATGCTGGAGTGGTAGCTATTGTAGGTGAACTCAACAAGAGGCAAATGCTCGTCCCAACTACCCTTGAAGTTAATAGTACAAGCTCTCAACATGTCCTCGAGAGTCTGGATAGTCCGCTCCGCCTGACCATTGGTTTGCGGATGAAACGCCGTGCTAAGCTTGACTTGAGTACCAAGTCCATTTTTAAATGACCTCCAGAACTAAGAGGTGAACTGGGTACCTCTGTCTGATATAATGGACAAGGGCACTCCGTGTAGTCTAACCAAATCTCAAATATATAACTTTGCATAATCTTCTGCTGAATTGGTGGTTTTGACCGGTAGGAAATGAGCAGCCTTGGTCACCCTGTCCACCACTACCCAAATGCAGTCATACTGTTTATGGGTGCGGGACAAACCTGTTACAAAGTCCATGTTGATTTCTTCCCACTTCCAAGTAGTAATGCTGATATCTTGGAGTACACCCCTCGGTCTCTGATGCTCGACTTTCACTTGTTGACAATTCGGGCACTTGGCTACAAATTCTGCAATATCCCTCTTCATGCCATTCCACCAGTAGATTTCTCGCAAGGCATGATACATTTTGGTGGCACCTGGATGGATAGAATATCTGTACTCGTGAGCCTCATGCAGCATCCGGCTTCTCAAATCACCCATGTTCGGGACACATAAGCGACCTTGGTACCGAAGCACACCATCTCCCCCTTTGGAGAAGACTTCTACCTTATGATTTTGAACAGCTTTTTTCAACTTTACCAACATTGGATCTTCATCTTGTTTAGCCTTAACCTCCGCTACCAAGGACGACTCTGACCCGTTCTGAAATACTACCCCACCATCGGTCGAGCCGACTAGTCTAACTCCCAACCGTGCAAGTCGATGTACCTCCTTTACCAGCTCCTTCCTTGTCTTCACTCACATGTGACACACTTCCCATAGAAAGTCTACTAAGGGCGTCTGCTACCACGTTGGCCTTACCTAGGTGATATAGGACACTCATGTCGTAGTCCTTAAGTAGCTCCAACCACCTCCGTTGCCAAAGATTTAATTCCTTCTGTGTGAACACAATGTTGTAAACTCTTGTGGTTTGTGAATACATCTACATGAACCCCATACAAGTAGTGTCGCCATATCTTCAAAGAAAATACCACCGCGGCCAACTCAAGATTATGGGTCGGGTAATTCTTCTTGTGAGTTTTCAGTTGTCTGGAAGCATATGCTACTACTTTCCTGTGCTGCATCAATACACATCCCAGTCTGACCCTCGAAGCATCACAATATACAACGAATCCATCAGTACCCTCCGGTAAAGCCAACACCGGTGCTGAAGTGAGTCTGGCCTTCAATTCCTTCAAACTCTTCAAACTCTTCTCACAAGTTTCCGACTGCTGGAACTTCACCTTTTTCTGAGTAAATCTCATCAATGGGGCAATGGATGAGAAACCTTCCACGGACCTTTGATAATAACCCGCTAAGCCCAAAAAGCCTCTAATCTCCGACGGGTTTATCGGTTTGGGCCAGTTCTTTACTGCTTCTATTTTCTGGGAGTCCACCCTTATACCTTCGCTTGACTCTACATGTCCCAAGAATGCAACTGATTTCAGCCAGAATTCACATTTGATGAACTTGGCGTATAACTAGTTATCCTTAAGAGTCCGGAGTGCTACCCTCAGGTGTGCGGCATGTTCCTCCTCGCTCCGGGAGTATATTAATATGTCATCGATGAACACGATCACAAACATATCCAAATATGCGTAGAATACCTTGTTCATTAGGTCCATAAAAGCTGCAGGGGTATTGGTTTGTCCGAAAGACATAATAACGAATTCAAAATTTGCCATACCGGGTCCTGAAAGCAGTCTTTGGGATGTCGCTCTCCCGAACCTTGAGCTGGTGATACCCGGACCTGAGATCTATCTTGGAGAAATATTTGGCACCCTGAAGCTGATCGAATAGGTCATCGATCCTGGGTAAAGGGTACCCGTTCTTGATGATGACCTTGTTCAACTGTCTATAGTCAATACTCATCCGAAGGGAATCATCTTTCTTCCGGACGAACAACACTGGAGCACCCCATGGGGACTTACTTGGTCTAATGAATCCCTTATCTAGCAAATCCTTCAACTGCTCCTTTAACTCCTTTAGTTCGGTTGGGTCCATACTGTAAGGAGGAATTGATATGGGATGCTTGTCAGGCAAAATGTCAATCTCAAAATCAATCTCCCTCTCGGGAGGAACACCTGGTAGGTCATCTGGAAATACCTCGGGATATTCACCCACTATAGGGGACTGACTGAAGGGTCGGGGTCTCGTACGCGACATCCTTAACCCTAACCAAGTGGTAAATACAACCCTTGGAAATTATTTTTCTGGCCTTGATGTAGGAGATAAAGTGACCTATAGGTACCGCTGAACCACCCCTCCATTATAAAACTAGAAGCGTAACATGCAAATAACCAATCCATGCCTAAGATGATGTCAAAATTAGTCATAGCCAATTCTACTAAGTCTGTGGAGGTAACCTTATGTAATACTATAATAGGGAAACCTCTATATACCCGCCTCTCTACGACTGAATCACCAACTGGGGTAGAGACAGAAAATGGTTCGGAAAAGACTTCAGGACCGACTCCAAAGTGACTAGCAATGTAAGGTATCACAAAAGATAGTCTAGATCCCGAATTAATAAAGCATAAGCATCAATATGAAAAACTCGTAACATACCCGTAACCACATCGGGAGAAGTCTCTTCCTCCTGCCGAGAGCCAAGTGCATAAAATCGGTTCTGGCGCTGGACGCCAGCTGAGCTAGTCGGAGCACCCTACTGAGTCTAGCGTGCCACTGGGACGGCTGAAATGGTTGCTGAAATGCGGGCTCCACTACCCCCTGACCTAGTCACAGGGCAATCCTTAAGTCTATATCCGGGTTTTCCACACCCGAAACAAGTTTCTAAGCCCACCAAACATTTCCCTGGGTGGTTCTTGCCACAAGTAGCACAAGATGAGAAAGTGCACTCTGTGCGCATGCTGTTTTGACTCCTGAACAGGTGGGGCTTGCTGACGCCCATCATCATTGCCACCCCCGTGGCTTTCATCATTTCTGTTCCTTCTTATGATTATCCTTCTGGTAGCCATAAATTTTCTACAGTCGTGAATAGCGTGAATTAGAAAGATGGAAAGATTTTGACCGCACGACATAGATCATGAAAAAAGGAAATATTCCTAAAACGTTAAGTAGCCTCTTTGTCATAAGTGTGACGTGCTTCACACCCATAAAAAACACTCTACCTAACATGACTTTAAGACTCCCTAGGACATATATAAACCTATTTCTCTGATACCAAGTTTACCACGACCCGAGAGTACACCCGGATCATAGACATGGGACAAGGAGTCCCGAGAGACCCCAAGTCAACCCATGGCGTGAGCATAACACTAATTCATTCATATACAATGGAAAACTTAACTTATCAATCATAAACTAACTAAAAATCGTATCATGAATTGTAAGGAACGACAAACTGAACTACATTAATAATGACAAAATACTACACATAAGTCTGAAAGCCTTTAATCATAAAAGACGGGTTGAAGGGACAAGACCCCAACTAACCCAAACAGTATGAAAACATAAGATAAACAAGTTCAGAACATGAAGCCCTCAGATCATGAGGACTCATCACTGGAGATTTAGCGAAACTGAGCTAAACTAGGGACGATGCTGAACCTGCGAACCAGATTCTGAAAATATTTGGGTCAGTACTCGGAAAGTACTGAGTATGTAAGGTATGCAAAACAATGCGTAAAAACATAAAAGTTATAGGAGTGGGGACATCATGATCATAAAACTGAAATCGTAAGTATATCGTAAGGCTCAATATTTTTAAAAATATTCATAAACCCATCAAAGTCATAACATGTGGGGAAAACATTTCATAAATCATAACTTGAGAAAAAAGAATATGATCATGCATAATTCAAAACCATGAGNAAGTACGACTTGTACCCCTAGTCGGGAGGCCGTTCATACCTTTCCAAGGGTATGAATCATGAAAGGCGTGATATCACTCATGAAGGCCTCGTAGGGCATACGGGACAGTCATTGAGGAGGTCCCCAACCATAATCTTACAGTGGCACGTAGTTTTGAGATTCGGGGCGTAACCTAGGCCCCGAACCTACTCGGTGTTAATTACTACTCTCGAAAAATAAAACATGCTCATAACATTCGTAACATGACATGCATGGCTAGTGAAAACATGTAAATCATGAAATACTTGAGAATTCATATTACTAGCCATGGAATTGGGCCCATGAGTCGGCCAAAATTGTAGTATAATTCATAAGCGACATGTGGGCATTTCCCATGGTTTCAAACATACTTTACATGTTAAAATCATAAGAAAACGATCATACTAGCATGGGAAATTGAAACTTGAAGACATGCTTAAAAATGTAAGAGAAACTTGCTCATGCTTTTGGAATCATCTTGACCATGAATTTCAGTAAATATTTCCCCATGATTGGGCATCCATACTTTTAGAGATTTAAATCATGAAATATAGAATAAACAAGTAAAATCAGCCCAAATAAATTTGAAATTCAAAAATTTGACATGCAACTATAAGCTCATTTCAAATTTTAAGGAATTATGAAATTTGATAAAGACCCATAAAGTTTTGGTAACTTTAAACGTGGAATTAGGGAGAAATTGGGCATGGGTAGGGATTAAACTATCCATTCAAAACCCCACATACCTGGAATTTCGTGATTTCCTACTCCCTTAAAGAACCCTAAGTGAAAACTTGAAGAACTTGAAGAAAATGGCTTGAAACCCTTCCTACTCCCTTCTCTAACATTTGAAATTGCTAAAATAAACTTAACAGGAGTTTTCATCCCTTAAAGACCCTGTTTCGACGTCAAGACGACGTGGTTTAGGTCCCAAAAGCGTAGAAAAGTTGAAATTGCCCTTACTGAAATTTCCCTGAAAATCAGTTCTGGCCCCGACCACGAGTCGTACCATCAAGTCACGACTCGTGGTTACCTCTCATGGTCACTTAACCCTTTTTCCCAACTTTATGAATTTGGCCATGACTGGTAACCCACGACTCGTACCACCATCCTACGGGTTGTACTGTCAACCGTGGTACCATCCACCCAAACCACTACAACTTAACCACAACTCCTTACTATGACTCGTTGCTTCATCCTACGAGTCGTACCATGGCCCGTGATGACTCACTTTGGCACCACTAAGATATTCACCATGACTCCTAACCACGAGTTGTACCATCTTACCATGGTTCGTAGGACTACCCGTGACACAACCTCAGGCTCCCGATCTCCTCACGACTCATTTCACGAGTCGTAGGTCCTCACCACGACTCGTACCTCGAGTCGTACTTGTGCAAAATTCCAGGTTTTCTGCAATTTTTTGACTTAAACTCCCGGGTCTATTCGTAGGCTCTTTTAGGGTGTTACAACATCTCCTCTGCACATGTCCAAACCATCTCAACCTCGCTTCCCGCATCTTATCCTCTACCAATGCTACTCCCACCTTATCTCAAATATCCTCATTTCTAATCCTATCTCTCCTACTATGCCCACACATCCATTGCAACATCCTCATTTTTCGTAACTTTTATCTTTTGAACATGAGATTTCTTCTCCGACCAACACTCCGCCCCATGCAGCATAGTTGGTTTGAGCACCACTCTGTAAACTTTCCTTTTTATGTTTTGGTGTTACCTTCTTATCACATAATACTCCAGATGCAAGCTTTCATTTCATCCATTCTGCACTAATAGGGTGAGCAACATCCTCATCAATCTCCCCATTACATTGAATAATAGACCCAAGATACTTGAAACTCTCTCTCTCCCAAATTGCCTGTGTATCTAACCTCACTTCTATGTCAGACTCATGCCTCACCTTACTGAACTTGCACACTAAGTATTCGGTCTTGGTCCGACTTAACTTGAACCCTTTGGACTCCAAGGTTTGTCTCTAAACCTCTAGCTTAGTATTAACTCCTTCATGAGTTTCTTCAAATAGAACTATGTCATATATAAATAACATACACCATGGTATCTCCTAATGAATTTGCCGTGTCAATGTATCCAGTACCAATGCAAATAAAAACGGGCTAAAGGCTGATCCCTGATACAGCCCCATTAAAACTGGAAAGTGCTCTGAGTCCCCCCTCCCCACTGTTCAGACCCAGATCTTGACTCCCTCATACATGTCCTTGATCTCCCTAATTTATACTACTACTATACCTCTAGCCTCCAAGCATCTCCACATAACCTCTCTTGGGACTTTATCGTAAGCCTTTTCAAGATCTATTAACACCAGGTGTAGGTTCTTTTTACTTTCTCTATACTACTCCAACAATCTCCTTATTAGATGAATGACTTCTGTAGTTGAGTGCCCTGACATGAATCTGAATTGGTTCTCGGATATAGACACACCCCTTCTCACCCGCAGCTCCACCACCCTTTCCCACACTTCATAGTGTGACTTAGCAGCTTGATACGTCTATAACTATTGCAATTTTAAAAATCACCTTTGTTTTTGTACAATGGACTCCTTGTATTCCATATCCATGCTTCGGGCATGTTTGGCGTCTTGAAAATGACATTAAATAACTTAGTCAGCCACAACAAACCCACTCTACCTGCAGTCTTCTGAAATTCCACCCGGATCTCGTTTGCCCTGATCTCTCTACCTCTATGCATCCTTTGAACAACTACCTGAACCTCCTCAATCCATATACTCCTACAATACCCAAAATCGCGATGCCTCTCCGAGTGCTCCGAATCTCCCAACTTAATGATACTGTCTCCCTGTTCATTCAAGAGTTTATGTAAGTATGTCTTCCATCTCAGTCTGATGAGAGCCTTCTCCACCAGTACTTTATCATCCTCATCCTTGATGTATTTTACTTGGTCTAGATCACGAGCCCTACTCTCTCTTGCTTTGGCTACGCTGTACAACTTTTTGTCCCCGCCTTTGTCCTCTAATTCTAGATACAAACATTCAAAACTGTCATTTTTACTGTTGTAACTGCTAACTTTGCCTCTTTCCTCGCCATATTATACTTTTCCCGATTCGTTCTCTTTTCCTCCTCGGCCCTACTTTCCACCAACTTCACGTACTCCATCTTCTTATCCTCTACCTTCCCTTGGACTTCTCCATTCTACCACCAGTCCCCTCGATATCCACTAAAATGGCCTCTCGCGAGTCCCAACACCTCTCTAGCCATTTCTCTACTACCACTAGAGGTCCTCTCCCACGTAATGTTCACATACCCACTACTCTTCCAATCCTCCATAGCCAATAACTTCTCCCCCATCTCCATGACGCTAACACTATTCAATCTACTCCATTTGATCCTCAATCAGTCATCTACAACCTTCTTCTTCTTTTTCCTCTTGCTCAATCAGTCGTCTACAACCTTCTTTCTCTTTTTCTTCTTCTTCCTCTTTATTCTCGATACCCACTAAAATGGCCTCTCACGAGTCCCAACACCTCTCTAGCCACTTCTCTACTACCACTAGAGGTCCTCTCCCATATAATGTCCACATCCCCACTACTCTCCCAATCCCCCATAGCCAATAACTTCTCCCCCATCTCCATGGCACTAACACTATTCAATCTACTCCATTTGATCCTCAATCAGTCATCTACAACCTTCTTCCTCTTTTTCCTCTTGTTCTCCAAATCTATCACCAAAAGCTTATTTTGGGTCATAAGATTCTTGCTTGGAATAACCTGTAGTCTTTACAAAGACATGTATCATCCTTTCTAAGGAGCAAACAATCTATCTGCGTCTCAGCCACCAAACTATGAAAGGTTACCAAGTATTAATCCTTCTTCGGCAACCTCGAGTTTGCTATCTCCAACCCAAAAGCCCTAGCGAACTCCAACAGTGAGCCTCCTCATTCATTCTTATCTCCGAAACCAAATCCTCCATGCATATAATCATAACTACTCGAAGTATGCTCGATCTGTCCATTAAAGTGTCCTCCTAAGAAAAGCTTTTTCGTATGCGGTATACCTATCACCACCTCATTCAAAACCTCCAAAAGCATATCTTGACGTCCTCATCCAAGCCCGTTTGTGGTGCATAAATGCTTATAAAGTTCAAAGTGGATCCCCCAACAACTAGCTTAATTGTCATCTCCCTATTATTAACCCTCCTAACCTCCACCACTTGTTCCCTCAACTATCCATCTACTAGGATATCTACTCAATTTCTATCTATTGTACCTTGAGTACGATAACTTATACCCATCCACATCCCTCGACTTAGGTCCTACCCATTTGGTTTTCTAAAAATAATCTAGCTAGCTTGGAAGCTCCCTTAACCCACGTAGAACCCCTATCCCGCACCCTCATCATAGATCGAGAGCATGGCCCTAGTCTACCATCATTCACTAAAGCCACTAGAGCAAATAAAACTAGTAAGTGATTTGGCACTAAATAGGAAACAGAGGCAGCAATAGAGACTAGAAACAAACAGAATTACTACACAAATAGGAAAACAAACTTAATTTCTACACAAATTAAATTGAAGAAAAAATAAATGACAATCACAACTGAAAAATAGAGTTAGAGCAATATCACCTGGATTTTGGTCAAAAAAGATATATTTCACTCACCAAAGAAATAGACGGGAAATTAAGAAGACAAGAAAAAAACACAACTAAAAAATAGAGCAATCTCACCTAGATTTTGGCCTGAAGAATAGATATGTGCACTAGAGCAGTGTTGGTCGGCGTTCAGTGGTTGCGGAGCGACAAAAATCCAGTAAACTGGGTCATGCTAAGTTGGTATCAGAGTGCTAGGTTACTGATCTTACAAGTAAAAGAGCAATGTCAAGTAGACTCCTACGGATTGGTATGTAGACATCCACATTAAATCTTCGAGAATCTATGAGGAATCTAGGAAGCCTTCCTTTTTATTCTTTCTTATCGTGCCGTCTCAGTTCATTGTTCATCTGAGTTGAGTCCAATTGGTATCTAGAAAATTTTAATTGGTAAGTCGATGAGTCTAATTGGTATATGGGGGATTCCAATTGGTATCTGATGATATAGACCATGCTAGGATGTTGACCGAATGTTTGCACGTGGAAATAATGGTGAATAAGGTCTTTGCCTATTTATAAAATGAGAAGTTCTTGTGTAGTACTAATATGCCTAGAAAGCTTCACTGCAGTGAAGGGTTTCTCGCCATAGTGGGCCCACTATAGCAAGGTTACCCTCTCCACAATGTGCCTCCACTAAGTGAATAGAACCGCCATAGTGACCACGTGATCGCCATAGCGCTCTCGCTACAGTGGACAAGCATTAACCATAATCTGATCTCCTATTTTAGGGACTCCAAAAATCCATTCAACACTATAAAAACCCCTAACTGTACGGAAAATATATAAATCATAGATTGTACCGGTCAAAACAAAGGGCATTGTCTTTTAAGTTCCATCAACGGACACCCATACATCCAAAATAAGAAAAAAATACCAAATTGGAACAAGATTATCCAAAATACACAAAGAAAGGAAATTGTCTAACAAGCCCTACAATGGCAAAAAATAACTAAGCTAAAAAACAAAGGGAACAAGAGGGGGGGGGAGATGCACAATGCCGCCTCCTAGCTGGTCTTTCCATTATTGTTGGAGCCGGAGCCACCGGAATCCTCACTGTCTTGCCCATTCAGGAAGAAGAACTGCTGAGCATCCTCTGTAGTCACCTTTGAGAGCCTCGAATGGGGAGCTAAGGTCCTTAGGAGACTCTTCCACATCTGGACCAGCAACTTGTCCTACGAGCGCCTCTTCCTCTTCTCTGTCTTTAAGTCCGTCCAAACCTCTACATTGGCCTGGGCTAGGGACTCAAAGGTCTAGGGCTTATAGCTAGAGACTTCTTTAAACTGGTAAGGATATTTCTAATCTGCTATGAACTCATTGAGGTAATATGGTAGGATATGAATAAGTGGAATAATTTATTACATGAAGTTATATATAAATGTTGTGATTTTATACTATGTTATGTGCACTAATCTTAGTCGGTTGATGTTACTTACCAGTACGTGCGATGTATTGATACTATCTTGCTACAGGGGTGTAGGTTTTTGCATGTTATTGAAGTTCCACTTTTGAAGTGGTGGTATTCATCAGCTTCTGCATTTCTTTCCCTCAATCAAAGTTGTGTCTTTTATTTGTCATTACTCTAATTAGAAGCTCTTGTACATATCTATATTAGGTCCTCATGAATAACTTCTTAAGGTTGTAATTGTATGATGTATTTTGAAACTTTAATTGATAATTTTTTTCTTGAATATATTTATCTTGATTAAATTGTATTTTTAAAAGGAATGGATCATAAGAGGTTCTTCTATCGGACTAGAGTCGAGTAGGTGCCCGTAGATCTGGCAAACTAGGTCGTTCAAGTTGGTATCGGAGTGCTAGGTTACTGGTCTCATAAGTACAAGAGCAATGTAAAGTAAAGTCCTGCATCTTGGTATGTAGACGTCCACATTAAATCCTCGGAAAGCTATGAGGCATCTAGAAAACCTCCCTTTTTATTCTTTCTTATTGTTTCGTCTCAGTTTATTATTCATCTCAGGGATTCCAATTGGTATCTCGACGAGTCTAATTGGCATCTGGGGGATTCCAATTAGTATATGAAGACATAGATCCTGCTAGGGTGCTGATCGAATGTTTGTGCGTGAAAATAATAGTAAACAAGCTTTGTGCCTATTTATAAAATGAGAAGTTCCTATGTAGTATTAATCTGCCTAGCAAGCTTTGCTGCAGTGTAGGGTTTCTCGCCACAGTGGGCTAGCTAGAGCGATACTACCCTCTCCATAGCATGCCTCTACTAATTGTACAGGACCACTGTAGTGACCACGTGATTTCTATAGTGCTCTGGCTGTAGCGGACAAGCATTAACCAGAATCTAGTCTCCTATTTAAGAGACTCCAAAAATCTATTCAATGTTGTAAAGACCCGTAATTGTACAAAATAGATATAAAATAGATTGTACCAGCCGAAAAAAGGCCATGGTCCTTTGAGTTTCATTCACGAACACCCGTACATCTAAAACAAGAAAGAAATTACCAAATCAGAACAAGATTATCCAAAATACGCAAAGAAAGGAAATTGTCTAAAAAGCCCTACAAGGGCAAAAAATAACCAAGTTGAAAATTAGGGGGAACAAAAGGGGGAGATATGCACTATGCCGCCACCTAGCTGGTCGCTCCAACACTGCAGGTGCCTGAGCAACCGAAATCCTCACTGTCTAGCCAACTAAGAAAGGAGAACTGTTGAGCATCCTCCTTAGTCACCTTTGGGATCCTCGAGTAGGGAGTTAAGGTCCTCAAGAGACTCTTCATCCCCTTCCACGTCTAGACTAACAACTTATCCTGCGAGTGCCTCTTCCTCATCTCCGTCTCCAAGTCCGCCCAGCGCTCTACATGGGTATGGGCTGGGGACTCAAAGTTCTAGGACTTATAGCTAGAGATTTTTTTAAAAATGATAAGGATATTTCTAATCTACTATGAACTCATTGAGGTAATATGGTAGGATATGAATAAGTGGCAGAAGTTATTGTATGAAGTTATTTGTTGATGTTGTTGATTTTATACCGTGTTTCATCCACTAATCTTAGTTGGCCAATTATTCTTACTAATACGTGTGGTGTACTGATACTACTCTTTCTACACCTGTTGGGACATGTAGGCTGTTACAAGTTGTTGAAGTTCCATTTTTTAAGTGGCGGTATTCAATATGATCTTCTGCATTTCTTTCCCTCAGGTAAAGCTGTGTCTTTTATTTTATCATTACTTTGGTTAGAGGCTCTTGTACATATCTAGACTAGATTTTTGGGAAGAACTATTTAATATTGTAATTGTAAGATGGATTTTGAAACTTTAATTGATGATTTTTCTCATGAATATGTATATATTGATTAAATTATATTTTTAAAAGGGGTGGATGATAAGGGGTTCTCCTATCGAATTAGAGTCGAGTAGGTGCAGGCACGATCCGGCAAACTAGATCGTGTCATTTTTCCAATACGCCTAGTTGGACATATCTATAAAACAAAACCACAAAGGACAAAGGTCCCTGAAAGAGCTGCTAGGAAGAAAACAAATCAAGTCAAGGCTTGGACAAAGAAGTTTTACTGGGAACAAAAAGCAACAAGTAGAGAAGTAAAAAGGAAAAACAAAGATATCTGAATCAGAGTTGGTAGGCAATGAAGACCATAAATAGACCCATGTTATAGGGAAATTAGCAAAAAGGAAGACTACACACCTAACCATCCCTAGAGTTATGGAAATTTCTAATGACTTTAACCTTCCAGTTGATCTTAGCCAACAAAAATGAATACCTAAGGAGGATGTGGAGATAAGTAACATGCAACATTTGGACACTGGACCATCCAATACTTCCCAATGCAGTTGGTGACATGAAATTACAGAGGTCTTAATAAGAGCTCTAAAGCAATAAGAGCTCAGTTTATTTCTAAAATAAAACAAGATTGCACTTATAGCAGTCTTAAAAAAAGTAAAGGAGGCTAATATTAGGAGATTGGTGGCTAAAGTAGCTAGATATTGGAATTATGGTCATAATTTGAGCATCAGTAATAGTGGAAGAATACTAGTTCTCTAGTATCCTACATTCCACATTTTACAGTTATGAACATCTTTGTGCAATGTATACATGGAATGATATCAATGCCCAAATTGGGTTGGAGTTTCAGTATTACCATTTTCTATGAAATGCACACTATTGAAGATATGCAGAGCCTCTGGACTGAGCTAAGGGGAATAGAGACTTCTCAGCAAGGGCCATAAGTGATTATGGGAGATTTTAATACCCCATCAATAGTAGATGATAGACAGGGTGGGAAACCTAGTTCATTAAACATAAGTTAGAGACTTCAATGAGTTCTTGTTGGATACTTCCACTGTAATATTAAAGTCAATTGGTTGATGGTTTACTTGGTCAAATGGGCACATTTTTAGCAGAATCGATTGGGGTATAGTAAATGCAAAATGGTTACTCCAATATCATAACTAGAATTTAACATCCTGAATCTAGGATGCTCTGATCATTCACCATTGAGTATCAGAATTGATATAGAAGTACAAACTGGTCATAGAACTTTTAAATTTCTAAGTAATTTTGGCAGACCATAATGAGTTCACAGATGAATAGCGGAGGCATGGCAAGTTAGCACCTCTATCCCATTAATGAAGCAAGTATGCTACAAGATAAGTTAGCAAAAAAAAAGACTTAAAATTCTTAATACCACTGACTATAGGCTAGCTGGAAGGAAAGTACAGGAACTCAGAGGTCAACTGGAGGATATATAGGTTTAACTGAGGGACCATCATTAATATCCCAATATTTTTTACCAAGAAAAGGTCTTTAAGAAGCAATTGGAAAAATGGCGTAAGATAAGAGGCTCTAGTTTTTCCCATTTTTATGTTAGCTTAAAAAATAGGAATGCCTAAAATAACATTCATTGCCTGCTTAATGCTCAATGGGGTGGTTTCACTCTAGAGATGACATCCGTTTTATTTACATCATGTGTTCAATTTTTTAAATTAAAATTTGATATTATTTCCTTGTGAAATAAGGTTTTCTTTTTTGATAAATAGGAGACTCCTTTACTCAAATTATATCATCATATTATTGTGAATAAAATCTCAATAATTCTCTCTCTATTTTTTTTCTATCTCTTATTTTACAACAAAAGTAACTCAGTAAATATTTCACTTTAAAGTTTTAATGGACTTGAGAAAATATTTTAATAAAGTACCAAAAATAAGTTTGACATCTCTAAATCAATCTAATATAGAAGAAATGGTAGACGAATCAGAGATGCCATCACATTATTCTCAAAAATAAGGATTTGATTTAAATGATCTAGAATTTGATCCAACCGAATGAAATCTAATTTTAAATTATCATCCAAACCCCCGTGATGAAATAAGAAGGGCATATATTCAAATTGGTCCTTGTCAACCTAATATCATGAATTCCCTCAATTTGATATTTCGGGATCAGTACGTCATTTTAATTTTAAATAATTTGAAGCGTATGCTTGGTTGGAGTATAGTATGCAACATATTATTTGTCTTTTTATTTATTTAAATATGATAATATTCATCAAGGTGGAGGTAATTTTATTTCAAGAAAAGGATTTAGGAATTGACATAGAAAAAACAAGCATAACGAGCATATTTGTGGGCCAAATAACGTTCATAATCAAGAAAAAAGAAATTATGATAATCTAATGCAATAGTAAAAATCCATTCATGCTTCATTTGACAAACAATCTGATCAAATTAAGCATGAATATTAAATTCACTTAAATACTTTAATTAATGTGGTAAGACTTTTCTTGAATCAAGAATTATGACTCCGTGGTCATGATGAAAGTGAATCGTTATTGAACAAAGGTAATTTTATTAAAGTTCTTTCATGGTACAAAGATAGATGTGAAAATATTAAACTTTTTGTATTGAAAAATTCTCCAAGAAATAATAAAATGACTTCTCTAGATATCCAAAAAAAAATTATGAATGCATGTAAAATAGAAACATTAAAGGCTATATTAGAGGATCTAAATAATGAGTATTTTTCTCTATTAGTCGATGAATTTTTTGACGTGTCACGCAAAGAGTAAATAACTATTATTTTACAATATGTAAATAGAAAAGAATTTGTGATGAAAGTGTTTATAGGACTTGCTCATGTTAAAGATACTAGTGCTTTATCCCTAAGGAAAGCAATAGTTAACTTACTTGCTCAACATTCATTACGTTTCTCTTATGTACGTGGACAATATTATGATGGGAAAGAAAAACGCAAGGTGATATCAATGGTCTTAAAATGTTAATTAGACAAGAAAGCGGATCCGCTCATTCTATTCATGATTTTGCTAATCAACTTCAACTAACTCTTGTCGCAGTTTCAAAAAATGTGTTCAAGTCGGAGAACTTATGTTATTGATTTCAAATATTTTGAATGTGTTGGGAGCTTCTTTTAAATGCATGAATGAACTTCAACAATCTCCAAAAGAAAAACTTCAAAGTGCGTTAGATATGGGTGATCTAGAAATGGGTAGAGGTTTGAATCAAAATTTTGATCTTGTTAGAGCTGGTGATACTCGTTGGGGATCTCATTACAAGTCATTTGAAAACTTTATACTTTTATTTGACTATATTATCGATGTACTTAATATTCTTGTTGAAGACACAAGTACTTTCGATGAAAGAGTTAAGACATCAGAATATCTTAGAAGTTGTCAAACATATGAGGTTTCTTTCATGTTGCATTTGATGAAAGATATTTTTAAAAATTACATATGATCTTAATATATCATTATAAAAAAAGGAGCAAGATATTGCAAATTCCATGATACTTGTTGAAGTAGAAAAAAAATATTTCAAAAGTTAAGAGATGATGGATGGGATTCACTTATAGATAAAGTATCTATATTTTGTATCAAACATGACATTTTGATACCCAATTTTGATGAGCCTTATGCTAACTATGGAAGATCACAATGTAAAGTTATTGATCATATTGTTTTACATTATTTTTGCGTGAAAGTGTTTTATAAGATTATTGATTGACAACTTCAAGAACTTAACAACCATTTAAATGAGATGACAAGTGATTTGTTTTATAGAGTAGCTTGCTCGAATCCAGTCCATTTATTTTCTAGTTTTGATATAAAAAAGATAGTGAGAATGACTGAATTATATCCTAATGACTTTGATCAATTTAGTATAGCATCCTTGAGAACCAACTTGTCAATTATATTATTGATGTACGTGA
>JACEIK010003883.1:22714-35485 GCA_018107945.1 Datura stramonium
GGATAGTGTGAACCTCAACATAAGAAAAATGCTTAAGTTGAGGGTGGCTAAAGTAGGGGTGCATAAATGGTGGGAGCGGGAGGAAAGAAAAGAAAAAGAAGAAAAATGGTGAAAAATAAGGTGTGGTGAGGTGAAAAAGTAAAAAGCTGAAAATTTGAGAATATTGAAAAAAGAATAGAAATTCAAAATAGCTTGAAAGTGTTGAAAAATGTGGAAAAAAAGATCACCTCACCCATGCGAATGTTCATAAAATGGGAAAAGGGAAGAAAAGGAGACCAAAAGAATGAAGGATGAAATAGGATAACGGTGTAGCCAATGAATGTAGTGCCAAGGAAGAGATAGTCACTAATAAAATCTTTCAGTTTTATCATGTCCAGCCCTAAGCCTACATTACAAGCCATATAAATTCCTATAGTGATCTTAATTTTGACCATCTAACAAATCGAAGCAGAGAAAATAAGGGCAAGTATATGGTATCTGATGCATAATACTTGTAGTTCTTTGAGAGAGTGAGTGCTTCATTTGCCTAGTCCCATGTTTCAGTTGATACTTCATACTAGAGAAGGGACTTCAATTTTTATGAGCCTGCATGGATTATGTTTGCTTTTACCATTGATCTGTGTGAAACACATAGGTGATGACTTGATTGCTTGTTGATAGCTTGATGACATGTCTTGATCCCTGATAATGATGTTTTGAAGTTGCTTGCAATACATTAGCTGATGATGTTTCAAGAGAAAGGGTCAATAGAGTTTGGAGTGCACAAATATGTTTTGAGTTTTGGCTGTATTATCTTGAGTTTATTTTCTAGTTGAGCATTGTTTAGTTTTTTCTTTTTCTTTGCCTGAGGACATGCAAAAGTCTTAAGTTGAGGGTGTTGATGTGTTGTGAATTTACAGTACTATTGACGCTCAAAACTAAGAAAATAGCATGGACTTAAGTGTATTTATGTGGATATGAGACACTTTTTCATTGATTTCAGAATAAATG
Source organism: Datura stramonium (assembly GCA_018107945.1). Taxonomy (NCBI): domain Eukaryota; kingdom Viridiplantae; phylum Streptophyta; class Magnoliopsida; order Solanales; family Solanaceae; genus Datura; species Datura stramonium. Next base: position 23,705 of record JACEIK010003883.1, read on the forward strand.
GGTGTTGGAACAATAAATTTCAAAAGAAAGCTAAAAGTGTGCAAAAAGGTGCAAAAAATGCAAACCACAGTACGATCCGTAGGATGGACCTACGACTTTTTCCCACGCTATAAGTAACGAGTCGTGCCTCCTACTAACTACTCGTGAAGTGCCTGGCAGTCACCCTTTAAGTTATTTTCAGCATTAATTCAAGCAGTTCACTTCCGAACCTGTTTTCCTGCAACATTAAGCACAAAACACATCATACCTATATAAACATACACGGAATGTGCATAATTTACTAGTTTTAAGTGTCAAAAGTGTCGTAAAATCACGGCACATCACTAGGGTTGTGGGAACCATGGTAGATTAACAAGCTAGGGTTGCACAAAGTGATTTTAAAACTAATACAAATACTTATATTGTATTATTTTCATGCTTAAACGTTTCTTAACAGTGCTCGATGTTAGGACATGTCCGAATTCTTTACTTGCTTATGACTAAGAGGTAGAGATTTGGAAAAGAGAATTACAACAGAGCCTAGATTTTGATAATCATTGTATTAACTTGAGCTGTGATCGCATAATAGTTAAATCTGGAACTTAGTGATAATGGATAGTTTGAAACCACTCATGAGACTTGGTCGAGTGATTGAATATAGTCATTCAATAGGGACTAGTCGGTCATTTGAATGAACCTAAGTTATCAGTTCTATAAGTAAGTGTAGGTGATAATCACGAGTGTATACCCAAAGCAGTTATGAACCCATGGGGAATACAAACCCTTCTTATCCTTTGATATTGATTCAACACCAGATTTTTAATACTTGTTTTTATTATTGATTTTCTTTAGAACCCCCCAATTTTGGAGTAACTACCTCATAAGTTTACTTAACAACTGTAATCTAGTTCTCCCATATTCCCTGTGGGTTCGACCCCAACTTCTAGTTGGGTTCTTTATTGACAACGTCTGCTTCATACTTCAATAAGAGGTGTGGTTTAAGCGTTATCAGTCCTTAAGGAGTGCAGGAATGCAATGCTTTTCAAGGACATCAATCTCTCCAGCCTCATAGTTCATGCCCAACAAATTGAGGCAGAAAAATTGAAAGATTTGGAGTGGGAGAACGAACGGGAAAGAACCGTCCAATCAGATTATGACCATCTGAGATCTGGCGATAGTAGCCGCCAACAGCAGCAGAGGGCTTCATCACCCACTTCCACCAGTACCCCGACTTTTTGGTCCCAAAAGGATCGGAGGGGTGGAGCATCGAGCTCACAATCCCAGAGTCATGGTGTCAGCAACCGCTACAACTACCCAGCTTCCCCTAAGTGTGGCAAGAACCATCCAGGGAAGTTTCTTCACGGTCGAGAACACTATTTTGGTTGTGGACAGCTTGGTTATCGACTCAGAGAATGCCCGTCATCAAGACGGGAAAGATCACAATCCAAACCTTCAACAGCTCCAGAAGGTCAACCAGCTCAGCAAGCCAACACCTTAGGTACGGATGGCAGCCAGTGCCAAAGCCATTTTTATTCTTAGTTCTCTCGTCAAGATCAGAAGAGCTCACCTAACGTGGTCATGAGTATAATACGCTTTTTTTATCTAGACGTGTATGCCCTACTAGATCCAGGATCCACACTTTCGTTCGTGACTCTCTATGAAGCAGTCCAATTTGATATCAGTCCAGAGGTCCTCTCAGAACTATTCTCAATCTTCACTCCAGTTGGCAAGTCAGTTAGAGCTAGCCGAGTGTATAAAAAATGCCCAGTCTCAATCTTCAATAAGGTCATTCCAGCTGATCTGGTAGAGTTAGACATGGTTTAATTTGTCCTCGTTCTTGGCATGGATTGGTTACAGTCCGATTATGCCTCAGTCGACTGCAGAACTAGGGTCGCCAGGTTTCAGTTCCCTAATGAGCCAGCTTTAGAGTGGACGGGTAGTAGTTCAGTGCCTAAGGGTCAGTTTATTTCCTACCTTAAGGCTAGGAAGCTTATTTACAAGGGTGTATTTATCATCTATTTCGGGTCAAAGATTCAAGCTCTGAGACACCAACTATCCAGTCAGTCCTAGTTGTCAGCGAGTTCCCTGATATACTTCCCGAAGATCTTCTCAGCGTCCCTCCTGAGCGGGAAATAGACTTCGGTATAGACCTTTTTCCAGATACTCAGCCCATCTCCATCCCTCCTTATAGAATATCTCCAGCTAAGCTTAAGGAGTTGAAGGAGCAGCTAAAAGACCTTCTTGGTAAGGGTTTTATCAGACCTAGCATCTCTCCCTAGGGTGCTCCAGTACTATTCGTGCGAAATAAAGATAGTACCCTTAGAATGTGCATCGATTACCATCAATTGAACAAGGTCATAGTCAAGAACAGGTATCCCCTACCCAAGATTGATGACTTCTTTGATCAGCTTCAAGGAGCCAGTTGTTTTTCCAAGATAGATCTCAGGTCAGGGTATCATCAGCTGAGAGTCAGAGAATGTGACATACCGAAAACAGCTTTCAAAACTCAGTATGGTCACTTCGAATTCATGGTTATGTCCTTCGGACTAACTAATGCCCCTGCAGCCTTCATGGACCTGATGAACAGAGTCTTCAAGAAGTATCTAGACATGTTCGTCATTGTATTTATCGACAACATTCTAGTATACTCAAGGAATGAGGAGGACCATGCTAACCACCGGAAAATAGTGCTTCAAATGCTCAGAGATCTCCAGTTGTTCGCTAAGTTCAGCAGTTGCAAATTCTGGTTAAAGTCTATGACTTTTCTTGGTCACGTGGTCTTGGTGAGGGTATTCAGGTAGATCCTCAAAAGATATCAACGGTAAAAGATTGGCCCAAATCTACCTCCCCAACCAAAATCAGAAGTTTCTTGGGTTTAGCCGATCACTACCTCCATTTTGTGGAAGGTTTTTCCTCTACATCATCCCCTCTGACTAGGCTGACTCAGAATAAGGTGAAATTTCAGTGGTCAAATGCGTGTGAGAAGAGTTTTCAGGAGTTATAAACTCGACTCACTATAGCTCCAGTGTTGACCTTGCCGGAAGGATCAAATGGATTTCTAGTGTATTCCGATGCTTCCATAGTTGGACTTGGTTGCATTCTGATGCAGCGGGGCAAGGTGATAGCCTAAGCCTCTAGATAGCTCATGGTTCATGAAAAGAATTATCCGACTCATGACCTGGAGTTGGCGGTGGTGGTGTTTGCACTGAAAATATGGAGACACTACCTGTACGGGGCTCACGTGGATGTTTTCACCGATTACAAGAGCCTTCAGTATGTGTTCAGTTAGAAAGACCTAAATCTTCATCAAAGAAGGTGGTTGGAGCTACTGAAGGAATAACACATGAGCGTGCTATATCACCCGGGCAAAGCCAATGTGGTGGCTGATGCACTAAGCAGAGTGTCTATGGGGAGTGTGGCTCATCTTGAGCAAGGCAAAAAGGAGTTGGCAAAGGATATCCACAGATTAGCTCGGTTGGAAGTACAGTTGATTGGGATAGATGAGGGTGGAATAGTTGTGCAGAGGCGGTCAGATTCCTCGTTGGTAGTTGAAGTTGAGTTAAGGCAGGATGAAGATCCCGTACTGCTTAAACTGAAGGAGGCGGTTCATAGGAGAGAAGTGGAGGCTTTCTCCTAAGGGGGAGATGGTGTACTCTGTTACTAGGGTAGATTGTGCGTACCAGATGTGGGTGATTTATGATAGAAGATACTGGATGAAGCACATAGTTCGAGATATTCCATCCACTTGGGTGCTACTAAGATGTACCGTGATTTACGAGATATTTACTGGTGGAACGACATGAAGAAAGATATCACTGAATTTGTAGCTAAGTGCGCGAACTGCCAACAAGTCAAAGTAGAACACCAGAGACCAGGAGGTGTGACTCAGGATATGGACATACCCAAATGGAAGTGGGAAGAAGTAAATATAGATTTTATTACGGGTCTACCTCAGACTCATCGGCAGCATGATTCAATCTGGGTGATAGTAGACCAGATTACTAAGTTAGCACACTTCCTCCCAGTTAAAACTATAGACTCAGCTGAGGACTATGCTAGGCTTTATATCCGGGAGTTGGTCAGACTTCATAGGGTGCCCTTATCAATTATTGTCACGCCCCACCATGGGAGGCATGACTTGCACCTAATGCCATACTGGAACCTTGGCTTACCTGGCTGGGCATAGGCACCTCTTGTGCCTACTAGGTACTCAAAATCAGGAAAATAAACTATTATATCTCGGTTGTAAACACAGCCTCGGGCCGATAAGGCCACGCAACACCTGCAAAAGAAAACAGTCAACCCAGCCAACATAACCTTAATAGGGATTCTATGCAGGCCGACAAGACCACCATGTTGTCTAGTTATAAAAGAATGAAAACAGGCAACAATACTAGGCCCCACATGGCCAACACGTAGAATGAGAAACACATAGGCCCTACACGGCCAACGACAACTAATTAACTAAAGACCGTAGTCTGCAAGCCTCTAAGAATAGAAATAATGGTCGGAACAGGGCCCCGTCCTACCAAATGCTACAAAAATAAAGATTGTAATCTCTACAACCTGACAACTCCAAATGAAAGGTCCAACCAAACTGCTGACTCTGAACAGCTTCTAATGGAGATCCTGAACTCTGTCTGAACCTGCAGGCAAGTAATGTAGCGCCCCATAGTTGGGCATCAGTACAATATGTACTGAATATGTAATGTAGTAATAAAAAGTTGAATAGAAGTTGTTAAAGACTGAAAGTAGAAAGAAGGGGCAGAAGCATTAACCTGTAAACTTTCTTATTCATAACCTGCACCTAGCACAACACTACACGTATATGAGCTAAGATTGTACAATTACATATTCATAAGCTATGACTAGCAGGCAGGAATACAAACAAGAACCTAACTTGGCCCCCATAAGCCTGGAAGGTACAAGCAACACAGAAATAACCTATTGGGACCCCCATAATCCCTGGCAAGTACACTTAAATCTATATACCCCTATACAGGTTCCTATGACTCTACTGGTTCTATAGCCAACCTACCTATCCCCTGGGTCTGCAACTGAACCCGCTTGGCTGCTAATCTGTAGTTGTATCTTCATCCGATGGACTCCTGATAACTGCACCCTGGGGGTCAGTGATGCTGATACGGTATAAAATAGTAGTCCAGCCGTGGAATGGATGATAATATGGTCCTTGGGCCTCTGCATAGTGCTTTGGGACAACACTTGGCTCCTTGGAGTGATCTATATAGCCCCGTAGGCAACGACAAAACTAGTAACCCTGAGGCTGGTCAATGAAAGGCTATCCTAGGTAGGGTCAATCCCAATCGATATACTGCACTCTGATCTCAAACTAGCCACTCAAAAGGCACATCTGTCTTTTAAGGCCTAACACGACTGCTACTCGCCCCTGGGATAGTTTGTATGACTGCCAACGGCCACACCCCGTATGCCTAATATTTTATCAGAGGATCCTGATAGTGATCATAATCTCTAACGGTCTAGATATAATAGGGCGAGGTCTGAAGTGGAATAATCAATACTCTGAAGTCCATGCTAGGACAACGATAGCTTCTAAGCGAACTGTAAGGTCACAAACGACTAACTGCTTAGTTCCTTTGCTTGGATAACTATGGAGCTACTACTGATCATACATGCTTCCGAGTAGTCAGCCCTAATCTTCCACAAACAACTTACTATAATTCTTAGTCTGAAGGTAATACTGTACTAACATGGTTCTAGACCCTTATACCTCAACTTAATCTATTTAGATTCCATATGTCTTTGCTGGACAATTCTTAACTTAGTAGGTGAGTCTATCTGGACTTAGCCACTCACGACAACCTGTACCCCTGCCCCCTCACATCAATCCCATGAGCCTCTTATCCATTCTCATTGAATGATGGTGAGGGAGAAAATTCAACTAGAAAAACTCACAAGAACAGGCTGGGGCATTGGCCCCGCATTCAACTACTGATAAGGTCCCCTCCATAGGGTACCCACAAGTCTATCTGACTCGTATGATGGGAAAACTTCCTAGGCGACCTGTATGTGAAGCACTAAGTTGACTACAACTAATAATCACTTGCAGTGGCTAACTACATAGAAGGTTGTCACTTATTTCACTAGGCAACTCTGGTGCCTCTGACTCTAGGGTAAGGCAATCCTATTCAAATTTTGGCCCTGGAGGCGTTAAGGTACGCCAACGGCCCCTAGATGAGCTTAACTGTCTATACGAATGTCAAACTAAAAGTTATATCGCCTGTCTGCACCCTATACTGTCAAACTTACCGAATCAAGCCCTACAGCTAACCCTAAACTTATAAGGCCTTGGCATGGAAGCAACACGTCAGAATCCCACTAACATAGTGAATAGAAGAACAGAGGGGTTACTATGACGCTCCTAGTATGGGTCACACCTAACATACTCTTTCCTGATGAGGGATACTGTAATCTATTCTCGATACGTCTTCTAATAGCTAACCGCAACATATATAAACATTATCGACAAGCAACAGCTAATACAACACCTGGGATTGTTATCTATGTTCAAAAGCATATGTTGTATCATCATAAAATGAGAATAACTTGTTGAAGGAATAAGCCTTAACATACCTCTAATGTCAATTCTCATTAACTGGCGAGTTTCAACTTGCAATCGACAGTTCCTTCCAACTGTAACCTTTATGCTGAGAGAATAGGACTAATTTCAATACTAAATTCGGAAAATATCGATAACTTTCGATAATAATAGTAACTATTATTCAACATCAAATAATTCAGTCGAAAACCTATAAATTCTCGAGATTTTAGAAGGGAGAAATGCTTACTTAATACCTGTGGCCATTTAGAATTCAATTTGGAGTAATTTTGACAACTTTTACTCAGTGGAGTTCCAGTATGCCAAGAAAATTTTTGATAAATAACTCTATAGTAATGCTTCCCGTAGGCCTAGAACTCGTTACCCGAAGTTAATTTGCGTGTTGATGGCGTTTGGTAGTGTAATCGGGCGAAAAATCAACAAAAGTTGCGCGTTCTCTCTACTTCCAGCCATAGGTTTCTTTTGTGAAATGATTTAAAATAAATGAGGGGCTTATATATAGCTAAGGGTGTTGGCGGGGGGCACCCCGCGCTTCCAAAATTCCCATCCTCCTACCATGCTGCGCCTCCTATAGTGCCCATGTGCTTGGCGCGCCGCGCTGGCCACTGCACTGCCGGCTAGCGCGTTGCACTGGCCCCTCGTGGCCTAGCCTCGCCCCGCCATGCTTCTGAGGCTCTTTACAAACGTGTCGAGCTCTCCTTACTCGTCACAAACCCATGCGTATGACTACTAACCGATAACATTTTACAGGGAGTAACATCCTCCCCCCCCGGATCATTCGTCCTCGAATGTAATCTTGAAGCTTAAAAGACTCAACTTTTTTAACTAATGCCGAAAAAATTATAGCAGAGTCTCCTCTGTGTTATGGACTATCCGAAAACCTGAAACACAGAAAAGTCTAACACAAGTATATCACAAGACGCTACTTGCAATAGATAAAAATGGTAACGAAATCAACTGTATAACATCTAAAACGATCTTTCTTTAACTTAAATTGTTTGAGTATTTATATCATCGTCGTAGATCCTAGAATAACTGAAATTGTCCAGACTTCGCATCATACATGGTTTTTCAACTCATGTCTCTTATATTTCTACACCCCCCCAAATGATACTCTCATAAGCTACAACTTTGGTTCTCAAGATGACTCCTATAATTATTAGAGTATCTCTATGGAATAGTGCTTCTGTACCTTGAGTATCCCCTATTGGATTAATCTGAGACAAGGTCTTCTACGCGCTTGTGTAGTGTTGATGAACAGATCCTAGCCCCGAAGGTAACTCTATCTCATAGGCCACTTGGTGGATCGGAGGGTCCGGTAAAGCTTAACGAATCTAGGGCTGGGCTTGTCCTTTTTATCAGATATCATAACGCCTTTTATCAACGAGGTTTTCAGGAATACCCAGTCACTTCTTCAATCCTTAACTCCCTATGCCATACATTAGAGTAGGACTTTCGACAACCATAGGCTGCCAGTATATATCCTCTGATAAGTTTAACTATTTTCGCTAGACTGATGTAGTATGCCCGCTTCAACTACCCCTAGTTGACCCACTTCAGATCATTCTATAAGGGGCCTATATTTCCACTCCTAACATCTCTCCGGGTATTTGAATCATGTGCGCTGCTTGGTCATTTCTCTAGGGATGGGAAGCTGTACTCAAGTTCATCTATGCACCAATCCAACCTAACACCCTTTCCAACACCTAATAGTGAGTTGTGCGTTTCTACCAGAACTGATAAACACTGGGGCATTATGTAGCCGGACTTTTTCTTTAGCATTCAACTCAGCACAATGTTTAACTAAAATGTAATTCTGACTGGCAAGAATGAGTTGACCTCACTAGCTATTCAAAAAGGACTCAATAGGGTTAAATTTACACCTAGTACAAAGCAATCCTGTAGCTATATCCATGCTGACTATTCTCCACTTCCCTGCAGGCGCGGCTATTCCCTGAATTAGCTTGCCTAGTTCCTGCCGCCCAGCCCTCTTTGGCTGGTCATTGGAGCTCTGTGCTATGACTTAACAATATCTTCCCTCTCCCCATGCTATCAATAGGTCTCTCTTTACAACCTGATACGTTTTCGTTAAACTCTGGATGGAGGGAGTAACAGACATGGTGCACCTTTGCTATAGTATACTAATGAGGTCCTACCATCTTTGGAACGCAGGGTCGACCTTTAGGTCTTATAACCCTTCCTCTTATTATCTTAAGGGACAATAACTTCCTACTAGGCCTCTTCTCTAGGCTGTACTTGGTTAGAGTCTCTGTACAGTCACTCCTTTACCTCCACAACTAGTGGTAATATTGCGGCACCCTAGGTTACAACCTCACTATCTCTTAAATGTCAGCCAGATGCTTATTTCTCGACATCTAGCAGTGGTCCCGTGCTCTATCAATCTACTTCAACTTGGAGGTGATTCTGTTTTCCTCCAGAATTAGATACCCGGGCCTTTCCCCTTGCTTCCTTAGGCTGAGATCTGGGGTTCGTGCCCTCTGCCTCATACCGTCAAAAATATTACTAACACAACCTACCGACCTGTATCCTCCTGACCCGCACTCGGGAATTTTCGTTCATGTGATCTCTCTGTCCTTCGACATAACAAACTAGAGCTATAGCCATTATCTTGCGGTTATTCCCTACCATCATTAGCATACTGTGGTGGAATCAGCCTTTTTATGACCTGAGCTTTACTATTGCTGGGGGTTCATCACTGATAGAATCTCTCACACGCACTTGAGTGCTATTGGCAATCTTATCCGCCTCCTGATTTACTACTGTAAGGGTCTGGATAACTTACTTACACACTAGTAGTCTCAACCACCTGCTAACACTTTCCAGGAATCAACGGATCTAGCCCTCCTTTACTATTTACTCTGGGCAACATTGCCTCAATACTTACACTCTTTGTTATACTAAAAACAAAACTGGGAGGCGTAAGATAGCCATTTCTTACTATAGTAGAACTGAGGTATGGAACTGTACAACATCCGAAGGGTTGGAGGTAAGAATCTCACAATTCCCCCTTCTTTCGTACCCTCTAGGTCATCCAACGCTAACTGTCGTCCCTGTCTGATCCTATATATCTAGTAGGTAAACCAACTCATGTATATACTACACTCCTGACCTCCTACTCTAAGGTTGTAAAAAGAACTGGGGACAGTGCTGGCATATCTATTACCTTATGAGGTTCCTGGAGCTCCGGAAGAATGATGGGGAGATTAAAAAACGTCTGGTTCCTCCCTTAGGCTGACTGTCCCCCCACTGTAGCACCTCCCTTGTACCCCCTCCTACTGTTGTAGTTGACTTTCGATGGACTGAAGTCTGTCCCATGTCAAATGTTATTCTAGACAGACATAACAATAAAAACTTAGGGACTCATCCCTATACAACTCGGCTCTATAGCACGATATGAAAATAAGGAGGGGTAACCATACTATTATTCCTCGTAACCTCCTGTTTATAAAATGTGGTGCACAACACATTTATAAACAAGGCTCTACTAGACACGACTTGAAGACTCCCTAGGATATGACCTACTCTGATACCAAGTTTGTCACGCCGCACCTTGGGAAGCATGACTGGCACCTTGCCATACTGGAACCTGGGTTGACCTGGCTGGGCACAGGCACCTCTAGTGCCTACCAGCTACTCAAAATCAGGAAAACAAACTACTACATCTCGGCTGTAAACACTGCCTCAGGCCGACAAGGCCACGCAACACCTGTAAAAGAAAACAGCTAACCCAGCCAACATAACCTTAACAGGGATCCTATGTAGGCCGACAAGACCATCATGTTGTCTAGTTATAACAGAATGAAAACAGGCAACTATACTAAGCCCCACACGGCCAACACGTAGAATGAGAAACACATAGGCCCCATACGGCCAATGACAACTAATTAATTGAAGACCGTAGTCTGCAAGCCTCTAAGAATAGAAATAATGGTTGGAACAGGGCCCCGGCCTACCCAAATGCTATACAAATAAAGACTATAATCTCTACAACTTGGCAACTCCGAATGAAAGGAGTTGACCAAACTACTGACTCAGAATAGCTGCTAATGGAGATCTTGAACTCTGTCTGTCTAAACCTGCAGGCAAGTAATGCAGCGCCCCATAGTTGGGCATCAGTACAATATGTACTGAATATGTAAAGCAGTAATAAAAAGTTAAATAGAAGCTGTTAAAGACTGAAAGTAAGTATAAAGAAGGGGCAGAAGCATTAACCTATAAACTTTCTTATTGATAATCTGCACCTACCACAACACTACACGTATATGAGCTAAGATTGTACAATTATATATTCATAAGCTATAACTAGCAGAGAAGAATACAAACAAGAACCTAACTTGGCTCCCATAAGCCTGAAAAGTACAAGCAACACAGAAATAACCTATCGGGACCCCCATAAGCCCTGGCAAGTACACTTTAATCTATAAACCCCTATCCAGGTTCCTATCACTCTACTGGTGCTATAGCCAATATACCTGTCCCTTGGGTTTAATGTGCTGTGAATTTACAGCACTTTCGATGCTCAAAACTAAGAAAATAGTATGAACTTATGCATGTTTATATGGATTTAAGGAAATTTGTATTTGGTTATAGGACAAATAGGTGTTGGAGAAAGAATGTGCAAAAGTTTGTATGAGCCATAGGTTGATGCTATGAGTCGTACTAAAGACCGTCAAAAGTTTTAGATGGTTGAGTTATGAAGAGTGCATCCTATGGCTCTCAGTACGAGTTGTATAGTGCTTGGATGAGCCGTAACATTTATTCGTGGAAATATTCAGAAGAATTGCACAAGAGGCTGACTCCTGACATGAATAAACAATACGAATCGTGGCATCAAGGTACGAGTCGTACCATCACACTCGTGACAAACTTCAGAAAAATTGAGAATTCTCAGAGTCAAGATACGGAGAACAGTACGACCCGTAGGAAGCATGTACGAGTCGTACCAAGGCCCAACACTTAGCCAAATTTTAGCAATCCAAGGACATACGGATAGTAGGTACGATCCGTACAATCCTGCTGGGGGTCGTAGGATCTGTCGTGGCTCAGGCAACACCACTTATGAAAATTTACCCTGTTAGCTTAGGAAAAGGATTCTTTTGTTTGTATAAATACTTTTTATGTTTTATTTTTAGTAGAAGATGTGAGAGGACGTGAGAGAACTTTAGAGAGCATTGAGATAACAT